>PVKV010026818.1:0-21153 GCA_004027835.1 Alouatta palliata
AAAAAAAATATTTATTTATAAAAAATACAATGGGATAAGTTTTGCTGAGAAATGCAGCAATAAATACAGTCGAAGAAACCAGAGCAACTCTGCATTGATACATTGGCACAAACAGGAAGGGCACATGCACTGCCCAGACCTAAGTGTCTACAGGCCACTTTTGTACATGCTCCTTTAGAAACACCACTCTGAAAAGATCTTGTCCGCTAGGTAAGAGAATGAGTACACATATAATCACAAATGCACACTGATCATGACTTTATTTAAAAATTAGCAAACAATACTGTAGAAACATTGATATGTAAATTTCTAAAATGCTGCATCTTAGATTTAGTTGGCAAAGACCACATTTAGCAATAAGCATGAGTTTAGTCTTCCATGTAGAAACCAGATACACTAAACTGTAAAAATAATAATAATTTCCTCTTGTTTGAAAATAGCAGTTTAATGTAAGATTATCAAATGCACAGATTTTTGCATGAAAGAACTGGCTGTACAAGAGTACTCCCCTTTCACAGTATTCCTTTTTACTTCATATGCAAGTTACTGGTTATGCTGTAGGATTTATCTATTACAGCACTAAAAGGCAACTATTGAGGGAAGAGGCAGAAAAAGGAAAAAGGAATGTATGTAAGGCAATTCTTCTTAAAAGTACAATAAGCTTGATAGTGTTTTAGGAAGACGAGATAAAAATGACTCAAGGCTAGCTTGGTTCTCACTGAATAAAAACAATGGACTAAATACTGAGCTCCTTCGGGGTGGATCTAATAATCAATGCCTTGGTCGCTATATGGGTAATCTCTGGGGTAGTCATCCTGGTACTCGCCGTGATACGCATCGGGGTATTCTGCCTGATAATCGCTATCACTGATTTCCGAACCGTTTGTTCCTGTTCCTTGGCTTCCGTTGTGAATGACAGGCTCTGTTGGAGCAGCACAGTATTTGGGATCGTATACTTGCCGCCCAAGCCCGTACACACTCATTCCTTTCTGGGAAGCAACTTTGTTGGTACCCATCTGTAGGGAAATTGTCGAGTTGTCCACTGGCTGTAACGTTAGCTTCTGATCGTAGATGTCTCTTCTGGTTCCTGGCGCTAACATCCCTGCCTGGTATTAGAACACGGTATAAAAGTTAAAACAGCAGCTGGAATCTATTCTCATGAACAATTATCAGTTACAGAATTCACATTGAATATGAACAGTAACACATGAACTTTCATTTGGTTCAGGAGTAAAGCTAGCTTAACCAAAATGTCCTGATATCGAATCACTTCCATGAAGCAATATTCATTGACTTTGGAGCCAGCTCAGACCTTTCTTCAAATCCTTGCCCTGCTATAAAATTACTATGTGGCCTCAAACAAGTAAATTTAGTTTTAGGTTTCTCAAATGCAAAATGGAGACATTACTACCTACTCTGGATTTAGGAGAGGACGAGACATTATATGAGCTTCTAATTATATTCAACAAAAACTATGTTGAGCAGATCCTAAGGATCTGAGTCTTTTCAAAAGGCTAAGATATAGAAGAGCAAGCCACTTCACAGCCACTCCCCTCTTTCTTCAGAGTACAGTAACTCATGCTTCATCTCTCTACTTACATCAGGCACAAACTACCAGGTTCAAAGTAGGTAGAAAAGCAAACCTGAGTGGCAGCTATGAGAGCTATAATGCCACACCTGGCAGGATGTGTGTTTAATGAAGGGCAAAGTGATAAATCACACCTTGGACTCACTAAGAAAATGTTTTTCAAACCCTGTCCCCACTGTTGTTGGATGTGGGACCTGTCTGTTCTCAAATGGTTGTTAGAACTTCCTTTTGAGGTGCTGGTGACCTTTTTTAACAAGGAAATATTTCTATCTTAGATGTGGTATACTGGTATTTTCACCATGTTGCATTTCCATCTGCTTATGTTGACACATCTAATAGGGATGCCAGTTAAATCCTTCTTAGTGGAACACCAGATAATTTTACCTATTAATTAAGAGCTCCTTAAAAAAAAAAAAAGTCAGCATTTAAATGAGCAATATTTTACTTGGACTTTGGAGCAAGAACACTGTAATACACATTTCTTTTTTTCTTCTGGCTAGGTAGAAGGGCCAACAAAAACCATGAGACACATCATACTTTTGCTGCTATCGAAAAGGTCTTTTGATTCTTTTGCGTTCCCAGCAAAGTTCACATTCTTAAAGGAATATACTCTAAATAAACTATACAAAAAATGCCTACTTTAAACTTTTAGTTAGTTAAAGTAAGTGTACTCTTGCACAAATAAAAAGGCACTGCTTACCTGGCTGGCTCCTTTGTTAGTGCCCATCTGTAGACTAATTGTGGTCTGGTCAAAAGGTTTGTCAGTTTGCATTTTGGGATCATAAAGATGCCTCCTAGTCCCATAAGCTGTCATACCTGCCTGGCTGGCACATTTGTTGGTTCCCATCTTTTAAGTTAAAAATAAAATTCCACTTATTATCAGATGTCAACAATATATACAACACGAACAAAAGTCTCCATGCTACTGAAAAGACAGGACGGCGCAACTGACAAGTTACTGAGCTGAGGCTCCAGCCGACTCTTCTACGCATTTACAAACAAATTTCCAGTGCTGACTTTAAAAAGAAACTTTTAAAGACATCCACCATACAGAAAACCTCACACGTAGCACGATTAAACACACCTGAACAGGTGGACTGACACAGTGAAGTCATTAGAGTGGCAGAATAATTTCCTCTGCTACTCTTTCCCCAGATAACCGAAGTAAGGGGCACCAGCTTCAGTCATTTAAACAGAAGCAATCCTAGGCCAAGCAGTATGCTGTTCTACGCCCGGCATGTTTTACATAAACTGTGAAAGCAAATGCCAGGTGTATTCTCTGGGAGTGTAACAAGGGCTTCTTTAAGTTTCAAAATCACCAGCATTTTCACCAGAAAGGAACCACATTTCATTCCTGCAACTGGTACGTCCTTGGATAGAGCTGGAGAGAGGTGGAATGAGGAATCTGAACTTGGCAAAGTTCAGGGAAACAATTAACTTTTCTTCCCCACTGAGAATAGTACGGCTTCAGGACTGACCATTACATCCTGTTCCACTGGTTAGAAACACTTTTATACCAAATGTAAAATCTATTCATTGGGAGAAAATTCAGAAAACACATATGAGCAAAAAGGATGGGGACAAAAATCACGGAGCTACCGCCATCCATTCACTGTCCACATTTGTGAATATCCTTTTAGCTTTTTTACCTATGTGTCTATGTATATATCTATAGATGCATATACACATCTACATATACATACAAAAACATGGATGTGCATTTTTAATTTGAAAATCCATACTGACCTGATTTTTGATGATCTGATTTTTCCCCATAACCTATCTTTTTAAACTCTACTGTATAATTTTACATTCCATTTTGCTTTTATGGAGTTGTAATTCAACCAGCTGTTGTTCTGAAATGTAGGTTTCCAGTTTCTCACCACCAATACAATTTTGTACTGTGTAAAAATAAATCCAACTCACAAAGACTCAGTCAAGAGAGGGGCATTGTATCAAGCAGGTATTGCAGAGGAAAGCCAACAGCATTTAGGACATGAGCAATGATGTTTCCATGACACTCTCCAGGGGAACAATGAAGGGAAGGAAAACATCTCAACTACGTATGTCAGAAGAATTTAAACTGACAAATTCTAACAGGGCTTGGCTGCTCTATCATGCTTTAGTGCTGTAAATAAGTGACTTTGGCATTCAGGTTTTGTAAAATTGCCTCATTTGGTCAGTAACATTAAGGAATTTATAAAGTGCATTTTCTGGCTGGGTGTGGTGGTGCACGCCTGTAATCTCGGCACTTTGGGAGGCAAAGGCAGGAAAATTGCTTGAGCGCAGGAGTTTGAGACTATCCTGGGCAACAAAGTGAGATCCCGCCTACACATAAAAGATAAAATAGGCTGGGTGTGGTGGCTCATCCCTGTAATCCCATCACTCTGGGAGGCCAAGGCGGGTGGATCACCTGAGGTCAGGAGTTCAAGACCAGCCTGGCCAACATGGCCAAACCCCATGTTGGCCAGCCTGGTCTTTACTAAAAATACAAACTAGCTGGGTGTGGTGGCTCATGCCTATAATCCCAGCTACTTGGGAGGCTGAGGCGGGAGAATCGCTTGAATCTAGGAAGCAGAGGTTGCCGTGAGCCAAAATCGCACCACTGCACTCTAGCCTGGGTGACAGAGCGAGACTCCATCCTGGGGGGGAAAAAAAAGATAAAATAAAAAATTTAAAAGTGCATTTTTTCTTTTAAAAAAAAAAACAGACAATATGATTCAAATAAAAATGTTCATTTCCTAGGGGAAATAACTGTCAAGTCAGGTGGCATACCTGAGGTTTCCTCTAAAAATTATTGTCTTATGGGCTTTAAATAGACGTAAATTATATAAACTACACACACACCCCAGTAGTACAGTACTTCTATCTATTCTTCACTTAGGAGAGGCTCAATATTTTGCATGGTAAGAACTAATCATACTGAATAAGCAACACCACACTACTTACCTGCAGGCCAATTACACTTTGGCCAGCTTTTAATTTTCCTTCATCAAAACGTCTTGTCTGTTTTTCTGCATACTTAACTCCAATGTCAATGGTTGTATGGAATCCTTTTGTTTTAGCCTAGACAGAAACATGCACACTAACTGAAAAGGCCAACACAGTTTCACAGAAGGAACAACAATGACACGACCGTAGATGAAGGGGGCCCAAATTAGAGATGAAAAATATTTAAGGCTGTTCAGTAATACACTGTGTCATCTGAAATGCGAGTGTTCTAAGTAAGCTTTCTAGTACGAGGCAGCTGATGTCAGCAGCCTTTCCACAAAGCTAATAATTATAGAAGAGACAGGCCCTGCCCGACCTGGTCTGAACCCCCATGAGAGAGCAATGATGCAATTCATCACCAGTGTCGTGGGACTCTGTTAACCAGCCATTAAAGATATGTACGTACCAGACCTGCTAAAGCCACCAGAGTCGTCTGAACCTGGGTCATGTTTCCATTCTCAAAAAGATCATTTGCTTCAAATATGTCATGTGGCTTCATTCCATAAGCCTGAATAGCTTTAATAAAGTTGCCAATATTCTCCAACTGTAAAGAAAAAGAGTTTTATAACATCTGGAGCTAAATATTGACATTCATAATTTCTAAGATTTCTACGTCTTCATAACTAGTTACATGATGCCGCCCAGAAAGCTGCTTGACGAGGATTCAACCAAATACATTCTAAGCACGGCTCTCTCTAGAACAGAAAGAGCAAGAAGAGCGTGTGTGTCTCTCACTGTGGTCACATCGTGGTCTCAATATTTTTAAGCAGTTAAGTGTTTTCAGGTTTTAAGGGCAAGATCTTCCTTATATATTTTAAAAGAATTCTGTATCAGAGCTTTCCAGGCCTGGAACTTTGTCAAAAGATATATAATTACTCATACTAATAAATAATTCATTATGTTTTCATTTTAATTTCAGAATAAATTTGTGGTTACCAAATACTCATTCTCTCACATATCTCAAAACACATGTTCAAGACCAGTGAGTACCCCATTTTCCTTACTCATACATATTCCTGAGCTAAGATTCTGTCTGATACAGTGTTCTGCGGTCCACCATGAGTCACGTGGAATGCCTTGCTTTTTCCCTTGTTTATCTCTAAGGTCTGGATTGCATTTCTCTGTGTAAGCTGTGTCAAGTCCTTTCTGAATGTACATAGACTAAGTACGAGAAAACTTCTAAGCTAAATGTAATAATTACAGAACTAGTTCAATAAGTAATTATAGAACCATTAAAAAAAGGTAAAAACATTAAATATGTACAAATTTCTGCTACAATGTTTATTTAAAAACTGTAATCAAAAGTAAAACAAACAAAAAAACAAAAAAACCCACCAAACCTGAAATCAAGTTTTCACTACATAAAATGCAACCCACTAGAACCAGAGGGGGTTGGTGTGGCTGTTACCTGAGGCCAGTTCAATGAGGACTCGTTGACCTTCTTCACTGAGCCTGGCTGTAGCTTGTTTATGAGTCTGAAAACAAAAATATGAGACATCTTATTTACTGGTCACACAAAAACAAGGATTGAAATATCAAGTTGCTCCCTTTAACATCAGTAAAGGAAAGCAATAAATATATCTGTAGAATATCAAGGTCTGACTCCCTAGGCTGAGGAGGAGAGTAAGAGAGACGGCCTTGGAAAGAATTGGAAGAGCAGAAACAAGACTATGGAGGGCCGTAACTCACTCGCAGAGGATGATGCCATCCTTTAAGCCCAGCTGGAAGTTGGTGCCAATGCTCATGCCTGTCACCTCTTCTATCCAATTGCGAAGATCTTCTTCTGCCTGATGATCATACTTGGAAGCAATCTGAAATACAAGTTAACTCACTTTAGAAGAATTTCACTAAAGCACCAGAAACTGCCAACTCACAAAGCACTCTGCGTTCACTATCCATTAAGACCACAGCTGTGAAGTACAGTAAATGACACTCGGTAGAGCTCACTAGCAAACTTAATCAACTATTACAGCTTCAGTAACTAACAACAAAATTTTGAACAGCACATGGAGAGGCTGGGACTGACAAGGAGAGAACATCCATCAAGAGACGTCAGATTTCCATTCATGACCCACAGGAAGTGACAAGGATTTAACGGTGTGTTACAATATGGCACTCAAACTTTAAGTCATTAATGACCCTACTCCAAAAAAAGATGGGGGAAGGATTCTGACACACGCAGTTATTTTACAGAGTATGTCACCTGGCCAAAACCTAACATTCCAATAGTTTTGTTGACTGGAAAGTTCTGGTGTTTGCCTTCTATTCAGCCAAATACACACTACATACCACACACACACTTTCCTCCGTACTAATTACTGTACAATATTTAAATTCTGTTTATGTAGTCGCTATCCTATTAGACTTCTTACAGGAAGGAAAAGCATCTAGTTCACTCAGATTCTTAGTACCTAGCATTGAACCTGCCACCCAAACATATGATAAAACTAAAAGAAAGTTTGTTAACTTCTTACTTGCAGAATTCTAAAATAAAGGCAACTCACCAACACAATGCTATGCTGTTATTATACATGGTAAAACTACTAAACATAAGTTTTGAAAGATTCACTTTTAATAAGACCACAGGCCTCAATTTAAAATAATTTTAAAAATAAAATTTAAACAAAATATTGTTAACAAATCACACGCCCAAGTTCTGAAGTTATTCCTTGTCCTGGAGTCCTTAAAAGGGCTGGTTAATCAGGTTTATGGAGAACACAGCTGAGGCAGGCGCAGTGGCTCACACCTGTAATCCCAGCACTTTGGGACTGAGCTGGGTAAACAGCTTGAGCTCAGGAGTTCAAGACTAGCCTGTGCAACATTCAGAGCCCTCGTCTCTACTAAAAATTAAAACATCAGCTGGGCTTGATGGTACATGCCTGTCATCCCAGCGACTTGGGAGGCTGAGATAGGAAAATCACTTGAGCTCACAAGATCAAGGCTACAGTAAGCCATGATGACAATGACACCATCACACTCCAGCCTGGGCAACAAAGTGAGACCCCATCCCCCACCAACCCCCACAAAAATAAGCTACAGCTGGGAAGAAGGAAAAATCCAGTTTCATTTGTCTTCTCATTCAGCACAGGTGAAAATGAAAAGCGTACATAGGAAATGCCCAGAGGATAGAGATCATGAGCTTGGGAATCAATTACATTGTTGGCAATGGGAATAAAGGTAGAAATGTCTGCTGTGCCATAAGACATACGGAGGTTTAATTGCTGCAAGAAATGACATTTTAGTCACAAGGAGGTCCCACAAGTTGCAGTCTATACCACTCATGGAGGAACCAAGCACAACTGTGGGAAATGCCCTAGGTTGCTAGTGCCAGAGCATATAGGACTGCGGGCTGCATTCAAGTCCTTTCCAAGAGAGAACCTGATCACTAGGATCAGGACATTTACGAACCTGGCCAGCTTACCTGTAAGTCACCCAACAGTGAAAACCAACACTGACTCTTAAAAGTCACAGACTCAAAGTGTCACACTTGATCACAGTTCCTTTTTATGTCTATCAAGAGCCACAACAGCCTTTTACATTTCTCAAGGTTGGAAAAAGATTCTGTTTCCCAGGTCAAATAAGTGGAAAGCTCTATATTCCATGTTCCCCTCTTAAAGCCTCCTGAGTCTGAGAGATCCCCTGGCACATAATCAGACCACTCCTGGGCTGCTGTCAGGGACCCTCTTCCCCTCCCTACCACACCAAAACATGAGGCTTCTGCTTTGACTGAGAGAGGGCAAATTATTTCACTAAATTACTGTGGCTTTAGGGAGATGGCAGTTCTTGATCCTTTGCACCCTTTATCCCAAATTGGAAAAATGACTACGGCTTTGACAGAATAATGGATAATTGGTTTAAACTGTAGATTTACTTAACCAGAATTACAAAAGGAAATCTAACAAGTTTATATATTTTCATATTAAGACGACTAACTGTGCAACATTTCATGGATCAAGTCTGGCCTGGAGGTTAGTTTATAAAAGACCGTTTTAAGTACAATGTAAGGCTGTTTCCCAGGCTAGTCTCAAACTCTTGGCCTCACGCAATCCTCCTGCATCAGCCTCCCAAAGTGCTGAGATTACAGGCATGAGCCACCACTCCCGGCTTCCATTACTCCTATTATGCCCCAGATAAATATTCCTGGATGATGTGTCTCCTCCAACACATCGAATAAACCCATTTTTATATGGCACCTTTAGAAAATAAATATTAAATTGGTAGACACATTTTTATTTTTATTTTATTTTTTGAGATGGAGTCTTACTCTGTTGCCCAGGCTGGAGTGCACTGGTGTGAACTTGGCTCACTGCAACCTCCACCTCCCGGTTCGAGCAATTCTCCTGCCTCAGCCTCCCAAGTAGCTGGGATTACAGGTGCATGCCACCGTGCCCATCTAATTTTTATACTTTTAGTAGAGACAGGGTTTTGCCATGTTGGCCAGGCTGGTCTTGAAAACTCCTGACCTCATATGATCTGCCTGCCTGGGCCTCCCAAAGTGCTAGGATTAAAGATGTGAGCCACCACGCCCAGCCGGTAGACACATTAATTTTAAAGTCCTGACTATACTTTCACACTGGGGTCTTGTTCTGGGTGGCTAGAAAAATAAATTCTCTCCATGTAAACTGGAGGTGGGGGTATGAAAGGGGATAGGCAAAGAAGAAAAGGAGAAAACAGTACTCCTCAAGCATGAACTATAGAAAGCAAATTCTAATTGTAAGGTGATTGTTTTTCCCAAAAGTGGAGGCATTCTCAACTAGGAGATAGATTTTGATCAATCTGAAGAAAAACATAATATGCTAGGGTGAGAGGAGTTCTGCCTTGGGGCCAAGCCTGGCTCCATCTGTCTTTGCTATGGGCCCTGGGTTAGTTCCTCTAACTTCTCTGGAACCAAGAGGAAGGCTGAACTGGATGACTCTACGATGTCCTTTCCTACTCTCAGCTGTCTACACAATTTGGTCAAATAATAAAAAATTGAATAAGTATTTTCTCGTTTCTTCAAACGTAGAGAGAAAATTATGTTGGAGTAGTTTGAGGTATTTTGCAGGATGGTGATGGCAATGGTAATTCTTATACCAAATGACACCAATTATTATTTAAGCAGAAAAACATTAAAAGCCTATTTAAGTGTCCTTTGTTCAAAATGTGCCCAACAGATGTGGTGCCATGCCCCAAACCATGAAGTGATTACATACCTAACTTGAAATATCCTAGCAGATCCCAGTCAGAAGTGTTCATCTTCTCTGTTGACAGTTCTTGTCAAGGGAGTGATGAGACAGAAAAATCAAGCACTGAAGTCAGGTGGACCTCAGTTCAAATCCTGGCTCTACCAAGGAGTGGTTGTGGGGTGGGGCTCTGGACAGATGATGCTGTCCTTGAGAATTATCACATTACCATGTGCACAGAAGAAATTCATAAGTACATGTACACAAGACTCAAGGCCCCAACTGATGAATTAAAAATTAAAACTAGGAAGGCAGCCACATCAAATAACTGTGGTTTGGGCTAAGGGTTTCCTTTAAGTAAAGGAGCAATGGCATTCCTCTATCCAAATACTGCGAGAATTTTTCTAGTAAGTGAGCTTTATGCAGTCAGGCCAGCTAAACAGCATCATCTTTTAAAATCAAGGAACTGAGAGCAATTTTAAAAAGTCACCTTTGGCCAAGAAAAATGATTCACTATTTTCATCTAAAAAGCTTTAATTTCTGAACAACTGGCAGAAAAATGCTGACATTTTCTTTCTCTCAACGAAAGCTAGCTAGCTTAAAATAATTGCTTAAACTAACCTCATTAACACTTCATGGAAATTTCACTCTAATTTACTTAAAAATTACTCTTCCAAGTTGTTGATAAACATCCTTTTCTTTATTCTTCAAGATTTATTTTACTTGGCCTTCCCACGCTGCTTTCACAGACTTTCTGCCTCGCTCTTTCAAATCCACAGCAGTCCCTCTCTTTATATGCCCACCTTCACTTCTTAGGCACGCACAGATTCTCCCAGCAGTGCCTGACAGCCTTCTTCGCATCGAGGCACACATGCAAATGACCCAGGAACCCAGGAGAATCCCATCTGGACACATCCGCTGGAGGCTCCTCTCCGAAGGTCTCTAACATCTGTCTTGCAGATACAACCAACATGTGAAGAAAAGGACCAAGAAAAAAGCCTCCTGGGGCATCGGATGCAGCTAATTCTCCTCCCCGCAGCCGTCAATGTGCTCTGCTCCAGCTCCTCTGACAACTGCACCTGCTCCTCTTCATCTTCCTGTGCCTGAGTCCAGGGCTCATCCCGTGGTGATGGTGACGGTGGCTCGAGCCCTCAGGGCTTCCCTCGGTTCTCTCGTCAGAACAGCCAAGAGCACCAGTGTGGGGTCACCCTTCAGTTCAAATGCAGGGCAGTCCTTTCTTGTTTTATGACCTTTCTTTAGCCCTCACTCTTTTATAATTCTGAAATAATAACTGTTTGGTTTTGTTGTTGTTGTTGTTTGTTTGTTTGAAGATGGAGTCCCTCACTCTGCTGCCCAGGCTGGAGGGCAATGGCGCGATCTCAGCTCACTGCGACCTCCACCTACCATGTTCAAGCGATTCTCCGGCCTCAGCCTTCCGAGTAGTTGGGATTACAGGCACCCACCACCACGCCTGGCTAATTTTTGTATTTTTAGTAGAGCTGGGGTTTTGCCATGTTGGTCAGGCTGGTCTCGAACTCCTGACCTCAGGTGATCTACCCGCCTCGGCCTCCCAAAGTGCTGGGATTACAGGTGTGAGCCACCGCGCTAGGCCAATTCTAAAATAGTAATTGTTTTTTTTAAAAAATTAGAGCCGGGCGCGGTGGCTCACGCCTGTAATCCCAGCACTTTGGGAGGCCAAGGCGGGTGGATCACAAGGTCAGGAGATCGAGACCATCCTGGCCAACACGGTGAAACCCCGTCTCTACTAAAAATACAAAAATTAGCTGGGCGTGGTGGCGCGCGCCTGTAGTCCCAGCTACTCAGGAGGCTGAGGCGGGAGAATCGCTTGAACCCGGGAGGCGGAGGTTGCGGTGAGCCGAGATCGCGCCACCGCACTCCAGTGTGGCGCCTGGCGACAGAGCGAGCCTCTATGTCAAAAAAAAAAAAAAAAAAAATTAGGCTGGGCCAGGCGTGGTGGCTCACACCTGTAATCCTGACACTTTGGGAGGCTGAGGCAGGAGGTTCCCTTGAGCCCAGGAGTTCGAGACCAGCCTGGGCAATACAGGGAGAACCTGTCTCTACTAAAAAAACACATAGGCCAGGTGGGTGGCTTATGCCTGTAATCCTAGCACTTTGGGAGGCCAAGGCAGGAAGACCGTTTGAGGCCAGGAGTTCTAGGATGCAGTGACTGATGACTGTGTCATACAGCCTGGGTAGCAGAGTAAGAATCTGTCTCTAAAACAAAAATAAATGATATGCAAGTATGTCACACATGCGTTCCTAACAGGGGTGGTAGTGTCCCAAAGGGACGAAAAGTGTTTCTTGTGGTAGACGTTACCAAAACTCAGGACCCTCCAGAGTTCAACCCTACCCAACAAATTCTTATTCCTTTGTACTAAATCTGGCAGGGGATAGGAGGTAACTACAGACATGCCTAAAACAACTCTTGGAGAAAGTGATAATGAAAACCAGGTTAAGAAACACTGAGATACACTAAGATGTACAAGTCTCTCGCCCAAATCACACTCCCTTCCCACAGGGAAGGGCCTAGCCTTCAGCCAATTATTCTTCCAGCCCACATGCACACATACCACGCATCACTGCTAATCATATATCCAACAGCTCGGGACTAAGACCGCCTTTAGAAACACAACCCCAAGGGCTTATGCATCCTAACAGTGAAGGGAGACATTAGCGCAGACACAAGCCTACCAGCTGCTGGGAAACAGCCATGCCCCTCCCTGGCTCTGAGATTCGAGAAGCTTCCCTCTCAGAACCCTCAGAAAGGGAGACACAGAAACAGGGGAGACCTAGCTTCAAAAAGGACCTCAACAGCTGACCCAAAAGTATGATTCCTGCACTGTTGAATGGTGCTTCTTGGTGTACACTGGGAGAATTCAGCCCGAGTGCAATTTGGAAAAAAGATGGGGGCACACCTGCCATGAGGTAGAGTGATGATATTCATGTGTAAGAACTGTCTGATGCCCCCCCTTACACCCAGGACATTCCAGAATCTACTGAAGAATGAAGACTGCCTGTGTTTCACATGCATTCCTTCTCACAATGTATTATCACAGAGCTTGTTCAAACCTGGAAGCAGACAATTCCAGGTTATTGTCCCTGGTGATTACAACAATCTCCCTAATTTCAGTTGTGTCTGAACTCTTACTAGGCGCCCGTTTTGAGCCACCAGGATAATCCAGCATTACTCCAAACTCTCTAAGTAAACTCATATTCAACATTAGCTTCTGTTTTTCAAGTGTTCCCCGTGTTCCTTAGATTCTACTTTTGTCTTCTTTCTCCATTATTCCTTCTTTCTGTCCTTTATCTAAATGGCTGGTTCATACCAGGCGCAGTTCAAAGGCAACTCCCTGCCCTAAAAGCTTACACTCTAGCAGAAAGAGATATTAAATAAGGTATGTTAAAGAGTTCGCAAAAATATATATAAAATAGGGTGTCTAAAATAAAGAGAGACTAAAACAGTGGGGGCTACCATGGTCCTAAATGAGGAACCAAAGAGATTTCCATCTCAAATATCAAGATTCTTCCTTTCCTTCCTTCCATCACTTGCCATTCTTGATATCTCATGCAAGGACAAGGACCAGGCTTCAACATTTCCATCTGCCTTAAGTCTCTCCACAAAGAATCCTATAAACATGTACTGAAGATCACATGCTTTCAAATCGAACTTCAAAACACTGTGTTCCTTGTTCCAGTGTGACCTCAGTAAGTAACCGAACCCAGATCACCCCACTTCTTGTGGG
Source organism: Alouatta palliata (assembly GCA_004027835.1). Lineage (NCBI taxonomy): Eukaryota > Metazoa > Chordata > Mammalia > Primates > Atelidae > Alouatta > Alouatta palliata. The sequence goes on from PVKV010026818.1 coordinate 13,506, forward strand.
TAGACTCCTTCCTTCCAGGGCTACTGTGAGGATGAAGCCTGTTCCATAGGAACGTCCAGGACCCACTGCAATACCTGACACACAGCAGCATGCATGCCCTCCCATTTTATCAGCTTGAGTGCCGAGGTACAGAGCGTTCAACTAACCAAACCCCACTGCAACTTGTTCCATCTATTGTCTGCAATAGCAAAGAAAGCCCCCCACAGACAGGCTCACCCGGGGTGCCAGCCTTCACCACTGTCACTCCCTTTACCACTCTTCCTGAGGCTGGTTCCTGCCTGTCTTTGCAAAAGCTCTTGTCTCTGCTTAGAATGTCTTTGCATCCGAAATTCTCATTCTTTTTCAGATTGTTGCTGACAAAAAGATCAAGGAACTATTTTACAAAATCAGGCATATATCTTATGGAGGGTAGGATTGAGAACTCTTGAGAAAATCACTTTACATTTGGGACAGTGGTGTCAAGACAGAATGCATGCCTTTCTCAAGGTCACCACAGAATCCAAGACTCATTCCATGGCGTGAACCTGCTAAAGAGTTGATGTGGAAGAACCAGACATCTGAAAGCTGTGGAAAATCATGCTCACCTCAGGTAAACAGGAATGACGTCTAGGAGCATTTTAAAGCCAGGTCTCCTCTCAGAGGTACAACTGGATCTTCAGATCGAGGTATCAGCATGTGGCACCAACCAGCACGATTTTTTTCCCTCCAAATGTGTATAGTCAGGTAAATACAAAGACATTATATCTCACAATATACAAAAATGTATCTCACAATATACAAATATTGTGAGACTGGCAAGAAATTAAAGCTTTAAAAATAACTAGGATGGGTGCAGTGGCTCACACCAGCAATTTGGGAGGCCAACACTGGATGATCACTTGAGCCCAGGAGTTTGAGACCAGCTTGGGCAACATAGTGAGGCCGTGTCTAGAAAAACTGCAAAAATTAGCTGGGCACGACGGCACACACCTGTGGTCTCAGCAAGGTGGGAGGCTGACAGGTGGGAGGATCACTTGAGCCTGGGAGGTTGAGGCTGCAGTAAGCTGAGATCAGGCCACTATACTCCAGCCTGGGCAACAGAGGGAGACCCTGTCTCAAAAAATAAATAAATAAATAAATAAATAAATAATTAAAAAAGAACTAGTCCAGTGCCTAACGCAAAGAGTGTAACGGTAGAAAGATGCAGGGCAAACAAAATGTCAATTCTGTCTTCTCTCTCTAGAAAATGACGGTTAGACTGCCAAGCTTAGAGCACACATAAAGTGGATTTTTCAGAGTTTGAATCTAAACAAGGAGGGAACAAATACAGACACTGGATTCCCAGAAGAATCTAGACTCAGAAATCAAGAAACAAAGAAGTGCGTATCAAGCAGCTCACTGTGAGAGAAGCCTTGGCAAACAGTAATAACAAGAACCTAGAGGGAGGCCTGCTGCTGTCCCATCCCCACCCAGAGAGCAAGGTTCTATTACTGGCTGAAGAGCCTGGCAGGCGCCCTCCTAGAGTGGACTCCTGGGGAGAGAGTGTGCAAGCACTCGGGGGGAAGGGCAGCCATCACCAAGGCTGCATGGGCACACAAGGCACGTCCAAGAACACTGCCCATGTCCCCTCCTTGAGGGAAGGACAGGCTCTTGTCCATCTCTGTATCCCTTATGCCCATGCCTGATATATAGTGTGTACTCAATTCATGATTTTTCACCCACTGCTAAGATTACCAGCCTAGGGAAATGCCTCAGATTTAAAGATCTATCTTGTTTCAGAAAGGCATCTGCACGTGAATGCCACTGCCTTTTATGGGCGTCACGTCTCCTTGATCTGCCAATCTGGTAATCTTAGATGGTCCACTAGGGATATAATTGCGTTACTTTCTGATAAAAGTTCCTTATGTCTAAGGCACTCCTGGAGTCCAGTTTAGTAACCCTAGCAGTAGGGGACAGTCGGAAGAACACCATGCCCACTGTGCTGATTATGTCATGGCAGAAGAAACTCATGGTGATGTGCACCTCGATGTTTGGATTTAGATGTGTTCTCTTCTGTTTTGGTCATTAATGATTTAGAAACTATTGAGCCTACTTATTAAGGAAATTGGGAATCAGAAGGATCTTTCTTACATTAACACACAGTTTATTCAAAATATATGTAAACTTCTGCCCCAAAGTTCTATCATTAGTAATGCCTACTCAGTGAGTTGAGTAAGTTAAAAACCCAACACGATCTTGGTCTGCAGTTATATAATTCTTTATAAAACAGTATTGCTTATTTGTTTAAATCAAAACTGCCTCATGAGGTTACCAAGGAAAGCATTATTTACAAGAAATGGGTGCGCATGGGGTTCATGTGAGCCAGAAAACCTCCCACCGTGATCATCACCATACTTTATAGACAGGAAACGTCGATTTGAGAAAGCAAGGATGAGAATCCTTCTTCCACATGGAGCATCTTGTCTACCTCACCGAGTGATTCTGCTGATTAAAACAAAAGGAGCTAAAGCTTTGTAGTCAAAGGAAGTCAGTTAACAACCCCAGTGGACTCTGGTAGGTTAAACCGTCTCCGTGGCAGTATGATTAATTCTGAGTGATGCATTCTGAAAGGGGACACTGATAAGCTGACATCAGTTTCTAGATGGAGTAAACTAGGTGGTGAAAGCATTAGAAAAACCATATACATCCTATTATGAGAAACTGGCTAACCAGGAGTGGCTACATATGACCTGGAAGTTTAGGTGAGTTAGCGCCCATCAAAATATTTAAATGGAAGTCACACAGAAGAGGGAGGTGATTTATACTGAGTGAAACACAGAGAACAGACCAGGCACATATATGTAGAAATTCCCAAGAGATGAACTAGAAGCAAACAGGCATGGAAAAATACCATGTTTTGAGTGCCAATGAAGCACAGGCAAGAAGAGATGACCTCCAGCAAAGCTTGTTGGAGAACATTCTCTTACTGAGAAGGAGGCCAGGCAGGTCTTGAATTTTGGAGATCTGTAGAGATTTTGCTGAAAGGGGATCTTAGCTGAAGCCCCACAGGTAAAAGAGTTGAAACTAGAGATGTTCTTAAGGTTTTTGTTTTCTTTGTCTCACCGCTGGAGTATTTAAGAGCCTAACTCATTCCCGCATTTGTAGGTATCAGCTCTTTGCCACTCTCCAGATTGTCACTCGCTATCTCTTCAGCAGGACCTCAAGGTACCTCCCAAATAACCCTCGAGTCAGGAGCATGGGTAACACTGAACAGCTGTCAGTTATCTTTCCGTAACGACAAGGCACGTGACACGTTTGCAACTTTTCTGTAGTTTCAGAATGTACACTCCCTCCTCAGCTCTTCAGCAAGCCGGCTTCACAGGACGAGCCTCACCGTCTACTGTGACTCACGGCAGGCACGAAATCCACCTCAATATCACTGTCCAGACATCCACTGTCCTGTTCTGAGAAGGAACTGGTCTCAACCAACCTGGGGAACCCTCATCTCACAGATCACTGACCACACTCACCCCCATGCTCCCATCTGCCAACCCCAAAACTGAGTCAAAACACCACATGGCTCCTTTACTGAGGGCTATTGATGCGACACGACATGAAAGTGAGCCAAGGAGAAATGGGATCTCAGCCCTCTGGGTCAGCCTTGGTAAATCTGGAACTCCTCTTGGAGTCCAGATCCAGGTCTGGATCTCAGATTGCAAGTGCTTTTTTGCTTACTACAATGGAGTCTGTCCCATTTGAGAAAGGTGGCTTTACACAACCAGCTATGAACAGAGTGGACACATTTGATTTTAAACATGGGATAGATACTGATGGAATCTTACACATATGTTAACTGTGCAAAAGAGCACCATTTTTTCCCCAGTGAAAATTAGAAAATATGACACTTCCATTAAAAATAGGATAGAATTTCCTATTTTTCTCTTTTTTTTTTTTTTTTTTGAGACAGTCTTGCTCTGTCACTCAGACTGGAGTGCAGTGGGCATGATAATAGCTCACTGAAGCCTCAACCTCCCAGGCTCTAGGGATCCTTCCGCCTCAGCCTCTCGAGTAGATAGGACTACAGGCATGTGCCACTACAGCTGCCTTTTTAAAAATGCTTTGTAGAGATGAGGTCTCCCTATGTCTCCCAGGCTGGTCCCATTTCCTCCTTTAAAAAGTATTCACCCTGTACCTTATGAAATAGCATACAAAGATATATTATACTTTTTGAGACCCTAAGTAAAAAGTCATTAAGTTCATTTTGCTTTTAATGAGGATGTGTGGAAAAAAGATGAAGTCAGAGGTAAGGCTCAAACGCTTGCATGTCACCAAGTCCTACACAAATGCCACCCAAAGATGGGTTAGAGGCAAACTGAAGTCCAAGCTTCTTATACACCCAAAGAGGGACATAATCAACTATGAGATTCAGAGTTCCTCCAAAAGAAAGTCAGCCTAAACAGGGTTTCCCCTTTCCAGTCCCGAAGTCTGCAAGGATCTTGTGATGAGATCACAGGGAACCCTCCACAGTAAAGGCAAACTCCATATTTTACATACTTGTAATGCAATCTGAGAGCATGGATGAGGGAGAAAAATAAGTTCCTCTGGAAGCATTACATATTCCATCAGAGTGCTATGCCCCAACACAAAGGTCTCTTGGAGATTATATGGTAAAGGCTTGCTGCATACAACGAGGCTCAAACACAATAAACCCACTTCTCATCCCTTCCAGATCAAGGGCCAAGGGAAAGAGGAGAGTGAGGCAGTGGCCAGGCTCCAAAGGCACAGCCCAATCAGCAGTGCGCTCACAGGCAGGGCTCAGCCTGGGCCATCTCTTCCTATTCCTGCTCCCTCCCCCATCGGACATCAGTGGCTCCAGGATAACAATGTCAGGAGCAAAGTGACACCCCTATTTCATATGAAAAGAGGACTTCTCCACATCAGTGCTGCGTTTTCATGGTCCTCTTCCCTTTCCCTTCCCAGCTGGGCCCCTTCTCTTCCCTCTGACCTTCCTGCCCTTCTGCTTTGCTCCCACCCACTATCTGTTTTTGAGCTGTTGCCTTCACTTGGTCCATCAATGGGCACAGGCTACCCTGTCTTCCCTTAACTGGCAAATCTTTGATTGAACCTGCTGCCAGCTTCATACACTGTCCTGTTTCTCATTTATTTCATGCCAAGCCTCTCCATTTCCTCACTTAGTACTCTCTCCTAACCCCTGGAAATTTGCTCTACTGATGATCTCTCAAAAGGTCACTAGTGCAGCCTGGGCAACACAGTAAAACTCCATCTCTACAAAAAATACAAAAAATTAGCCAGGCATGGTGGTGGGTGCCTGTAGTCCCAGCTGCTCGGAAGGCTGAGGCGGGAGGATTGCTTGAGCCCAGGAGGTCAAGGCTGCAGTGAGTCAAGATCGAGCCATTGCATTCCAGCCTGGGGGGAAACAGTGGAGGGGGAGTGCGGGGAGAGAGCAACAGAGAAAGATCCTGTCTCAAAAAAAAAAAGGTAATCAGTGACTTCTCAGTAGCCAAATTCAGTGGCCTGTTTCCAGTCATCCTCTGGGACTCTATGTAGCACCTAGTATTTTCCAGGAGGCCCCTTTAATCACTCCTCCTCCAGCTTCTTGCTAAAGAACTTTATCCTGGGGCTTCTTGCTCTGGTCTGCTCTCTGCAGCATCAGTATACTCTCATCTTGAAACATGTCAATTCTCTTTGAGCTCTGGCCTCAGATTAAAATGGTTAGGGGCATGGGCTCTGGAGACTGAATGCTTGGGTTAGAAGCCCATTTCCACCATGCACCAAGTTTCTTCTTCGGTTTTCTTCCCTGCCAACCAGAGATCATTAACAGCACTTACATCAGAAGGTTACTGGGAAGAATCAATGAGTAAATTCACATAAGTTGTGAGAACTCAATAAATGTCAATGCTTATCCTTCCATCTATGCTTTGCTGGCCATTCCAGTCAAGATACTGGAAAGATTTCCTCCTTTGAATTCAAAGAATCGTTAAAAACCAATTACTTGACATGATTTGATAGGCATTTTGATAAGCTATCATCTTAATGCTACCTAAAGCTTCCTGTTTAAAAAACTACTATATTATCAAATAATTTGTGAAAGAGATGCCCTCATCCCATCCCACTGCCAACTCCCACCTGAGTCTGCTGAGGATGAGAGATGGAGTGGGGACTACAGATGTCAGTGACTCATGACTTGGTAATCAAGAAGCTAAAGCAATTTACTTTTTTCTTTTTTCAACATCAAAAGATCCTCCTCCTCTTTCACACCATTGGTAGGAAATATTTTTTTTTGAAGAGCAATTTGGCAATACCTAAATATATTTAAATGTTAGGTAAAAAGTTACACACTTTTCCACACAACTACTTTTTTTTTTTTGAGACGGAGTCTTGTACAGTGGCCCAATCTCAGCTCACTGCAACCTCCGCCTCCCAGGTTCATGCTATTCTCCTGTCTCAGCCTCTCGAGTAGCTGGGACTACAGCCGCTTGCCACGTGCCACGCCCGGCTAATTTTCTGTATTTTTAGTAGAGACGGGGTTTCACCGTGTTAGCCAGGATGGCCTCGAATCTTCTGACCTTGTGATCCACCTGCCCCAGCCTCCCAAAGTGCTGACATTACAGGTGTGAGCCACCGCGCCCAGCCCCACACAAGTACTTTTAAAGGAAGTATCTACCAGTAGGTAGATGAATTTTTTTTTTAAGACAGTCTTTTCTTTTAGATAGTATTCACTGTTTCAGTAGGGAAGCAGTGAATAATCAGTGGAAATCCACACGACAGACTATAGTTCAGTTTTGAAAATGGCTGAACAATTTTCTAAGCAGTATAAGCTTGGGTAGGGGGTAAGGGATACAGGATACTTTCACTTATTTACTTTTCTATTTTGGAACTGTTTGCATAAAGAGAAGTGGTTCTCATAAGCAAGGAAGATGGCACCCTGAGGTGGATGTACTGTCTTCAGGCACAGATGACCTGTCCAAAGGTTGTGGACTCAGCAGAGATTTGGACCCAGATCTGGCTCCAGTTCTAAGTCTTTTCCATCACTGGATGCTCCCCCATCCCTACCCCACAACCAAGCTGAGAGACAGGAACTCTCCGTATTACATAGTCTTAGCACAGGCAATTATGCTATCTACCTGAAGATGTTTAGACGCTGGCTTAACATGAAGTCATTTTAACTCATGGAGATGTAACAATATATCCAAATGTACCCACCACCAATATCATCCACCAGACTAATGCACATGAATATATTGTCCAGTTGCAGAGAGGACTAACTGGGCCAGGCGCAGTGGCTCAAGCCTGTAATCCCAGGACTTTGGGAGGCCGTGGTAGGCAAATTACCTGAGGTTAGGAGTTCGAGACCAGCCTGGCCAATACAGTGAAACCCTGTCTGTATTAAAAATCCAAAAAATTAGCCAGGCATGGTGGTACAGGCCTGTAATCCCAGCTATTCAGGAGGCTGAGGCAGGACAATCGCTTGAACCCAGGAGGTAGAGGTTGCAGTGGGCCGAGATCACACCACTACTCCAGTCCAGGTGACAGAGCAAGACTGTTCAAAAAAAAATTAAAGTTCATTAAGATACTTGGCAGAGCCGGGCGCGGTGGCTCACGCCTGTAATCCCAGCACTTTGGGAGGCCGAGGCGGGTGGATCACGAGGTCAAGAGATGGAGACCATCC
>PVKV010026819.1:0-27347 GCA_004027835.1 Alouatta palliata
TTTTTTGGAGACAGAGTTTCGCTTTGTTGCCCAGGCTGGAGTGCAGTGGCACAATCCTGGCTTACTATAACCTCCACCTCCTGGGTTCAAGCGATTCTCTTCCATCAGCCTCCTGAGTAGCACCACCACACCCAGCTAATTTTTTTTTTTTTTTTTTTTTTTTTTTAGTAGAGACAGAGTGTCACTATGTTGGTCAGACTGGTCTTGAACTCCTGGCCTCATGATCTACCCACCTTGGCCTCCCAAAGTGCTGGGATTACAGGCGTGAGCCACTGTGCCCAGCCAGGAACCCCAGCTTATTCTCCATCCTCATCTCCCCAGTGCATGCAGAGTGTCTGACACATGCTGGGTGCACCCACACCAACTCTGTTAGCTTGACTGCCATCAGGTCAAAGGCTGGAACAATTACCTAAGCCTGTTCCACAGATTGTGCAGGAAGGCCTCATGTTCCAGTAATCATCCCTGGAAATTGAAAAGTAAGCAGAATCAACTTCAAACAGAAAGGCAAATGTCACTGTAAGTTGTTGAAGTGGAGTGGGGAGAGGAGGCTTTGAGTGGGACTTTCTTTTGAAATGTGACAGTTATGAAAATAATTGCATTTGATCTGCCTTTTCATGAAATATGAGCTTTAATTAAAAGCATGTGCTCACTTTTAGAACAGAGTGAAAAAAATTGTTACTTCTGGTGAAAAAATGGCAACTTGACTTTTTCCTGCAAAATGGAGTGATAGTCTATCAATAAATCTCTTTATATTAGAGTTTTGCAGCTCAATTGTAAAGAAGGCCATCTTTTTTTTTTTTTTTTTTTTTTTTTTTTTCCTGGCAAAGGCTTAGAATGTTTCCTCAATTTTGCTCAGGCCCTCTGTTAGCCTTTTGATATTAAATTCATGCTCTTTTTATTTTCACTTCTTCATCTGAAAGTGGGCGGAAGCCCAGGGGTCGTTCGCTTTGCCATATTTTCAGAGGCTTTGTGGTTGAAGCAGCTCACCAAAAAATCACCTTCACCAACCTCAGAAAATCTTATGTCTTTTGCAAGATTTGCAAACTCACTTCATAAACGCTGCACTGTTTTGCATTTTATGAGTTTAGCATCCCTACTGAAAAGTCTAAACTCTGAAATTCTCCCAAATCTGAAACTTTTTGAGTACCAACATGACGTTCAAAGGTCATGTTCAAAAGAAATGCTTATTGGAGCATTTAGGATTTTGGATTTTCACGTTGGGATGCTCAGCTGGTATTACATGTAGATATCCCAGATGTGAAAAAGTCCGAAATCTGAAACACTTCTGGTTCCAAGCATTTTGGATAAGGTATACTCAACCTGTAGTGGCGGACACGGCTAGTCCCTCAAATTACAGAATGAGCACGAGAGACTCTGATCATATGAAAGCTGTAACCACTAGCTAGCTTTTCAGCAACTCACACCATTAATGAATCTTCGCTTGAGATGAAAACATCCACCTTTTAACACAATCTCACAACAGGCAATTAGATAAGAGATAACTGGCTACCGAGAGACCCTCTAACAAGATGCAAGAACGCATGGGTGATGAGGCATCCTCTCTCCCGCCGCAGCCATTTCCACCTCATACTGATTCTCCTGCTTGCAGATTCCAGGCCCATTTGCTGACTGTCTGTTGTTAGGTTTTTATAGTTTGCCTTGGGAAAGGCACCAGGAGAGGTTTTGAGCTGAGGCCACAACTGATACTCTCCTAACCAACCTGGTCATTTCACAAGCAAGAAAGTGAGTCTTATTGGAGACAGCAGCTGCCCAGCGAGTGGCTGATGGTATCTAAAAAGAATCTTCACATCCTCGAGAAATCAAGGGTGGTTGGAACTCCGGGTGCCCCGACCTTTTATCGCTGGCTGTCTCTAGCGGGCTGCTCATCTGTACTCCCGCCCTGATGAATGGACTTCACAAGCTTTACACCTGCTGAAATGGCACGGGTCTTGGAGTTTCAAGCCTTTCTGTGATCCAGATTTGTTTCCTAATGGGGAGAGAAGCAGCCTCCATTTCTAAGGAAAATCCTTAGAAGGAAAGGGCTTATCAATGGGCCCCAAGTTCTCAGAATGAACACACATCAAACATCCTTTACCGGAGTGCATTTTGGAAACTTAAGAGCGCAGGAATTGAAAGCACATGGCCTCCATCTCCTCCCACAGGAACAGCGGTATTAAAAAAAAAAAAAGGTTAAAAGAAAGAGGAGTTTGGAGAAGTATGTTTCAGCTTTCGCAGAACCTCAAACACTTGAAAAGAGTTCAAGATGCTGCCCATGATCCCCGCAATCACTGTGTACTCTTTCCCCGATGATGGAGGATTTCAAGACCACCAAAGGAGACGTGTTATTTGGGGAAGTCCTGACTTCAAAAGCCCTGTTCTTGCTGAGGCTGTGATGGCAAGGGTCAGGCAGGCGCTTCTGATCTCGCTGGTGCCCACAAATTTGACATTCCCCATGTAGACACAAAGACATCCTTGGAGCTTCTGGCCAACATGTGGAGAACTTCACAGAGATCCTCAGAGTCTTTCAAGTATCCTCCCATCCTTCCCCTCCTGATAAAACCCCACAAATTTCAGTTGTATCCACCCACCATCTCTCTGTTTTGTAGCAACACAGGTTTTAAGATAGATGGAAATTCTTGGGTCATGTGGGTCAATCCTCTGGGTGACAGACCAGGGATCTCAGGCTCACAGAGTAGGTGAGTTCCTCGGAGCAAAGAACATCAAACTCAAGCACTATGGTCTAACAGCAAGCACGATCTGCCTTCCCCCTGCCCAGCACCTGCACCATGAGCTTCACAGACACAAAGGCTGTCTTCCTTCTGGGTCTCCAATGCCTTAAGCAATGCAACACACAGAGTAGGAGCTTATGATCTGCGAGCCGAGGCACTGAATGAGAAACATGGTCAGCACAGAGACACTCCGTGAGACACAGTCTTAGCTTGCAAGCTAATAGAAACAACTTTAACTCGTGTATGTAGGAAAAGACCTCACCGGTACACTCCAGCAGGGCGAGGGGCACCTGGAGAATTGATGGGAAAGTTCGGGAAGCAGGTGTGGATGGACAGGCATCAGGGGGGCTCCTAAGGTCTAAAGCTTCCCTGGTGGAGAATTAATCTATTCCAATAGCCTTGCTCAAGATTCAGACTCCAGGAAGAGAGTGCCTGATGGCCTTTTCCCTTCACTGTTAACCATGGCCAAGTTATTCCACTTCCCAACAATTCGGGCTGAGATACACTCTGTCTGGGAATGATGGGTAGGATCAATTCCTCTTGACTATAGGGAGCAAGGATGGGAGACAAGGAGTTCCCTGAGGAACAGGGGGTGCCCTTATCGGCAGGCACGAGGGGACACTTATGTTCAAATTAATTAAAACCAAAGCATTCAGTTCCTGAGTCTCACTGGCCACATTTCAGGGGTTCAATGTCCACATGGGACTCGTGGCTTCCATGTGGACAGCACGGTCATAGGATATTTCCATCGTCATCCAAATTCTGTTGGACAGAATCGCGTCAATCAAATCCAGGTTCCTCCTGTTGTTCTCCCTATATTGCCCTGGTTTAAGTGTGTATGCGTGTGTATGTGTGTGTATCTGTTTTTCATCAAGCTGACATTGTGACTGTATACTTACTCACTTCACATCTGATTCTTCTATTAGGCTGTGAAACCTATTAGACTACAGAGCTTGAAGAGCGGTCACAATGTTGGTTTTGTTCTTGTCGTCTGCCTGGTGGTGAGCAAGTCATCAGCATAGATCAGAAACAATAAATACCTACGGGACAAAATGCAGGCACAACCTCCAAGCCCACCACAGTGACTGCCACTCCACCTGCAATTTAACGGAATTTAAACTTTAAATTTTGAAAATTAAAACATCCTTCATCACCAGTCCTCCTGGGCTCTAAATTAATATTTGCCTTCCTCGCTATAAAACTTCACTCTCATTAGCATGCTTCAATTAGTTTTATCCTGCTATAAAGACTAATTAGCCACTATCTTTAAATTAGCGCCCAACAAGTTTCTGTCGAATGGCATCTACTTGATGAGAAACAGCAACATGACCCCCCAAGAAAAGACACAAAGTGTTCTTTAGGTGTTTGAGGTTTATTTAGATGCCACACTCACAGTGTCTGAGAGTGCATGCCATCAAGGGATTTCACAGAATGAAAACACCCTCAGAGAACACAAACAGAAGTCATCATCTTTGCGTTTGTTTGATTTTTGGAATAGGGTCAGGGGATAGAAGTGGCTGGTTCGTTTTTCTCATGTCACTATAGCAAATAACAAATAACAAGTGAAAAGTCCTAGAAGCTACTCAAAAAGGCAAATGATACGGTTTGGCTGTGTCCCACCCAAATCTCACCTTGAAAGGTAATAATCCCCATAGGTCAAGGACCGGGCCAGGTGAAGATAACTGAATCATGGAGGCAGCTTCCCCCATGCTGAGTGAGTAAGTCTCAGGAGATCTGATGGTTTTAGAAAGGAGTGTTTCCCTGCACATGTTCTCTCTTGTCTCCCACCATGTAAGACGTCCCTTGCTCTTCCACCACGATTGTGGGGCCTCCCCAGCCATGTGGAACTGTGAGGCAATTAAACCTCTTTCCTTTACAAATTACCCAGTGTCAGATACGTCTTTATGAGCAGCATGATAACACACTAACACAGCAAAGAAGGTACAATGACAAAGCAAGTAGGAGGTGAGTCCTGGGCTGCACTGCTTCCTGACCTTCTATGATCTTGGGCTAGGCCTGAGGTCGCTCAGAACCTCCGTTTTCTCACCCATAAGATGGAATACTATTACATCTTTACTTTACTGCACCGAATGGGTTGACGTGCAGTAAAGCGCCTAGCATGGCCTCTGGCACACGCAGGCACTCTACACTGGTTTGCTGTCATACTACCATTTTTGTGACTGGTACCAGGGTGAGCATCCTCTTCCTATTTTGGTTAGCAGAGCACAGAAAGCAAATTCAGTTAACATTCGTGTATGCGCAGGGTTTCCTACACGTATCTTGGAAGCCTGTGTGCATAATTCATATTCTGTGCACCTTTTTCCTGATGTTCTTCAGGTCTACAGGTTGCCTGGGTACAAGACATCATCCCACTGTAATGCCTCGGTTAGCTTTAGGTGTCACATAGAGCTCGCCAAGGTCTCACCTCAAGGCACATGCTCTTACCAGGGGACCCCATGGCTGCTGGTTCAAGACCGTATTCCTGTGTCCTGCGTGGCCAAGACACTTAGCTCCTAAAACTATCACAGCATGTACTGGTTCGACAGGGAGTCAGGCACAGATGCACTAGACGCACACACACTTACACACACACTTGCACACATATACACTTAGTGGTCATGGCATCTTCTGATAACTACTTCACAGCATTTGCTACTGCTGTTTTTAGTGAAAAATCAAACTCTGACATTAGAACACATAAAATACACTTAGCTTGTTTTTGCTTCACAGTTCATAAATTTAGAAAGCAGTCCAATCTGTGGGTTCTTCCCAATTTTTGAGCAGGATAAGCAGGTATTAAAGACTTAAGGTGCCCTGCTGTGCATATGTAGGACTCTTTCTTTACAAAGGAGACTTTGTAAACCTGCCTTTTCTGAGTAGCCACAGCCCAAGGCCACTCCTATCCCTCCACACTCCCTGTGAAACCTTCTCCAGAAGGTGAAGGCCGTTCCACCCTGGGCCTCTCTGCCCAGCGCCCTGCAGCCCCAGCCCCAGATGCTGGGGATTCAAAGCCTGACTGCCTCACAGGGGTCTCTCCCCACATAGTGAATGACTCAATGCAGGGATGGGACTCTGAGAAGGAACAATGATATCAACGCAGAAGCCCCTAGGACCGAGGACACTCGAGGCCCTTGAGCAGGTAGAGTCCTGTGTCCCATTCATGGTGTCTGCAATTCTACCGCAGAACTGGAGAGAATCCCAGTCCAGGGCTGGGGATGTGCATGGGCTCTGCTGTTATGGAGGGGAGGCCTCTGGGGTGGGTGTGGTGGTGTGGGATATTTCTCTGTCATCTCCTAAGAACAGAGGCAATGACCAGCAGCCCAGAACTGCACTGCCCTTACCCGTGGCTGGGGGAGGGACAAGACTTGCCCCTTTGGGCTCCCTCTTAATTTAGCAATCCAACTGCATTCAAACAAAAGCCACACGTCGGTAGGTATTTTGGCTGATGGAGCTGAGGGGTTTCCTGGGGTCCTGCTGGTGAGAAAGTAGCAGGACAGAGGGGCTGCAAACCTAAGCCAGGGACAGGGCGGGATGTCACCAGGAGGACAGTAAGGTTCCTGAGTTAGGTGGGTCGCAGCTCTGAACTTTTCTCCCCAAAGCAACTTGACCTCTTCTTCATTTAAACACATTCAGGTTGGACACGTGGACCCCAGACCTACTCTATTCAAGAGAGAGAGAAACAGGCAGACATGCTGAAATTCTGTATTTAACTTAATGGGTGTTTTAGTATAATGTTTGCAGACATTTAAGATGTATGTGTTTGTCTCTGTGTGTGTGTATGTGTGTGAGACAGAGAAACAGAAAACTACACATGACTTTAAATACAAATGAGATTTTCATCTCCCATATTTATCTTGGGCAAGTTGTTGGATCCATCTCTATTTAAGGTGGAAGGAAGCACATTTTTAGTGGAAAAACAAAAGCAGCCTGAAAGTCCCACCCCAGAGCTGTCAAGTGCAAGACGCATTGCAAGGCCAGGCATGGCACGAGGTCCCCAGAGCGGGCAGAGGCTGCAACATTAACACATGGTTCATTACAACCGAATTAGAGGCTGCTTACTCAGTGCTCCAGAAATACAGGTTGGTCGGCAGCAAACTGATTTTCCCATGAAAGCAGGAAGTGTCCCGTTCAACCCTGGAAACCACTAATGATGGTTGCTAAACCTACTCACATGCGAGCCCCCTACCTCTTGCTTTGTGTTTTAACTCTAGTGTCTGGGTGTAAAACGTCCCTTCTGGGGAGCTACTGCTGCTCAGAAAGTCATTTATTTTTTCCTGACAAGACAAGACAGTAACCTAATTTTAATATTATGTTTCTGCAGGTGAGTATACAGTGGAGTCTATGCATTTTACTGGTGCAGATTCGACTCTTTAGGAGGCAGAGAGCAGGTGAGTGTGGCAGACCCTGTGGATCCTGCCATCATGCTCCCCAGGGATTTACAGCTGAAGGCCGAGGCACGGGGTCTCGGTTTTCACCCACTCGGTGGGGCTTGGATCCCTGGCTTCTTACAAAGACAGCCTCCGGCCTGCTTGCTTACTCTAGTCTTTAAAGGTGCACTTTCTATACAACCTGGCCCTGAAACACAAGCTAAATATTTCTCCTGGAGTTCCATCTGAGAAAGAGATGCCATTTCTAAGAGCAGAGAAAGAATCCGACCGTCCAAACCCTAAGGGTATTCCAGGGCCATTCATTTCTTCCACCATTCCTTGGACACGTGTTTGGTGACCTCCGGCTACAGGCCTAGCTTTGCTCCAGATGCTCAGGATAAAGCAGAGATCAACACAGAAAAGATGCCTCACCGCACAGAGACGACCTACTTGTTGTGGGGAACCAGCACCCAACAAGATCAATAATAAAACAGACAGTGACAGGATGGTGACAAGGCAGGAAGAAGGTACAGATGCCAGGGGGCTGCAGTCTGATGCAGGGCGCCCAGGGACAGCCTCACTAAGCACATGGCATTTAAGGAAAGCCCCAAAGGAGGCAGAGCTATCAACCATGCAGACGTGGGAGGGGAGCCCTTTGCAGGCAAGGGCAGGGATGTGCAAAGGTCCTGAGGTGGGAGCTTGCCTGAGCGTCTAAGGGACAGCAAGGAGGACGCTGTGGAGGAAGGGAAGGAATAAGGGAAGAGGGTCAGGGGAGGTGCCTGGGAGGTGGGGAGGTATGGAGAGAGGGTACAAAGCATGCCTTGTAGATGATTTGGGTTTTCAATCTGGGTAAGATGGGAGCCATGGAGGGTGTCAAGCAGAAGGTGGCATTGACTTACTTAGGATTTAAGAGGATCACTGTGGTTGAGGGTAGAGTTTATGGGAGCCGTGGAAACAGGAAAATCAGCGTGGAGGCTCCTGCACTGGCCCTGCTGAGAATACCTAGATGACTAACCCAAGGCCCATGTGCCAGCTTGGAAACTCAGCTTCCTGTAAGGAGCAAGTTCACCGTGGATCCTGTCAATACAGACGGCTTCCCCGCTGCAGCCAGAGGCCCTTCTCAGGCACAAACCCATGCATGCTGGACCCTGGAGAGAGACCCCTTCCCTCCAGAAGATCCCTCCGTGGTCTGGGACCCTTCACCTCACCCTCTAGGTGTCTCCCAGTGCCCCTGTGAAAATGGAGGCTTCTCTATTTCAGTCCTAGGGTTGTTTCTTCTTTGGGCTTCTGCTGGCTTAAAATGGAACATCTCAAGAGGGTTGTCTCTCCTTCCTGTAAAGTTCATGTCTCAGACCTGCAGGGAGGGATTTAGAGTAATCACAAAGAAAACATATTCCCAAACCAGGATGGTTTCCCCACTAAAAGGTTTGCCCACATTGCCTCTAGACGGTGTGTACAATGATTCTCTCAGGAAGTGGAAGGTGGAAGAGGCACTTGTCCCCTGTCCTGGGTGATTTGTTTTCTGGTTTCAGGTAAGCTGGTTTTCAGGCTACCTGGTGATAACGCCTGTGGACGAGGGAGTGATGGCGGAGGGCAGGGATCCCTCCCAGACCCATCAATCTCCAACTCGTATGAATGGCTCACCTATTCCTCAGCCTATAGCTCCAATCTCAGGGTTCTGTAGATGCACAGATCACATACAGTCTGCAGGTAAAGGGAAAATCCTGGAAAGACAAATGACTCCTGACACATCCCTTAAATGGTCTAGGAAGCACAGGAAAGTTCCATTTCTTCCTAAATCCTCCTTCTATTCAGCTTTCCAGAGAAAGCTGTGGATTTAAATTTAGACACCCTGTTGCAGAAGAGAAGGAAGAGAGAGGGAGAGAGAGAGACAGGTGGGGGGAGGAAGTGACAGAGAGAGGAAGAGGAAGGAAGGAAGCAAAGAAAGAAGGAAAAGAAACCGAAGGGAGGAAGGGAGAAGGTCTTAAGGGAGGGAGGAAAGGAAAGAGGAAGAAAAAGAAAGAAAAAGGAAAGAAGAAAAAAAATGAAGGAAAGACAAAGAAAGGAAAGAAAAACAGAAGAAAGAGAGAAAGAAAGAAAGAAAGAAAGAAAGAAAGAAAGAAAGAAAGAAAGAAAGAAAGAAAGAAAGAAGGAAGGAAAAAAGCAAGGGAGGGAGACATCACCATACCTACTGCCTCTCCCTCCACTGAGTGGGTGGATCAGAGAGGGGAAGGGTCCGGGTCATCAGCTTCTTATTCATTCTCCTTGGGGGACTCACACACCTAGGGGCCTTATGGGAGAAAGTCAATCTGCTCTGTCTCTTTCTGAGACCATGCAATTTATTTGTCCCGAGCTAGCTGCGGTTTGCAGATAGTGGTGATTCCAACTGGGTAACCTGGAGGTGAAGCGACTCAAGGCACTCTGTAGGGTCTGCTTCTCTTCTTCATCAACTGTTGACATTGATACGGAAACAGCGTTGCAGGACTTGACTTTTAAATTCCCTAAAGTGCAAATGTCTGACTCCGTTCAGGTAGCTCAAAATAATAGCATCCTTTTTAAAAGAAAAACAAGTTGAAAAACAACAGCAACCCCCTGATATGAGGAAGCAGCACCCACAGAGTGCATCTTTGTGCCGGGTGCTGTTTTCAGCACTTGCCACCTTTCATCTCACTTAATTCTCACAGGAAGCCCATCAGGTGGCGGCTACTACACCCAGGAGGAAAGTGGGACCCCGGGAGGTTGAACAATCCCAGAGCCAAGGCAGAGACAGCACTTCCAGCCAGGCTGCCTCCTTCTATGCTCTCTGCCAACGCGGGAAAACAAACAGCATCGTTATCCTGACACCATTCACAGGAAGCAACACCCCAATAAAAAGCCACAGGAGGGGAGGAGCTGCGCAGAGTAGGGGCCATAAATAAAACGGCTCTTCTGAGTCCTCCTTTGTTGCCCTGTCCTCAGCTTTGCTGAGAAAACACCATGGGAGAACACCCTTGCGAATGCTGCCAGTGCTTTTCCAGGAGCACCTGGCCTTGGTAGAAGTTGAAGGAGTCTCAGACTCCCGGGGTCTCAGATCGCAGCCTTAGCACCTCTGTTCTCTGTGAAACTCCCGTGCCATATTGCAAACCGAGGCGGCAGGAAACCTTCACTACTGCCACATCTCTGGTCCTTCTCCTCCACACAGTGAGAAGCAGATGACTGCTCGAGTTTCCCTTTTCACTTGTGCTGCCAGGAAGCCTCGGGAGTTGTGTTTTTAGAATTTGTATTCACTGTCGATAAACGTCGATGATTAACAGTGTTTGAATTATTCCCTCCTGGTCTCAACCCCACTTCTGTTTTCTTTCGCCTTGATTTATATTTGTCTTTTGCATTTCTCTACCTTGTTGTATGCTTTATCAGTGCTGGTTCTGATCTTTCAGGAAAAACAGGCAGAATCGCCAAGTATGGGACAGGAATACGGCACCTGGCCACAGTCCCTGAAGCACACTTGGAGACCCTGGGACCTGACTTCTTTCCTACCTCGGACACGTCCCTTGTGCTTTGCTTCCAGATGTCACATTTCCTCACTGAACTAAATTAGGGAATGGTATTTCTTTCCTTTGTGTAATTCCTGTCTCACCAGAACCACAAAAATCACAACTTTGCCCTGGTCCTGGCTTCCTCAGGGATCCTGCATAGGGTGCTGTAAGGCAAGCTCCTTAAACTATCAAAGTAGCTACAGAGCTGTGAACTATGAGACTCCCTGTTTATAAAAGTTTAGATTCTGCAAATGAAATCTATACACCTGAGGTCAAAAGCATCTGAAATGTGATCGCTTCCATCATCTCTCTCCCTTCTTCCTTCATCTGAGTAACCATGGGAATGGCTGATTTTATGTGTCAACCCGATCGGGCCGTGGGGTGTCCAGATATTTGGTCAAGCATTATTTTGTTGTGTCTGGATGTTTTTGGATGAGATTAACTTTTGAATCAGTAGACTAAGTGAGATGGCTTCCCACCCAAAGCCCATCTTGAACTGTAGTTCCCCAGGTGTTGCGGGAAGGACCCAAAGGGAGGTAACCGAATCATGGGCATGGTTCCCCATGCTGCTCTTGTGATAGTGAGTGAGTTCTCACGAGATCTGATGGTTTCATAAGGGGCTTTCCCCAACTTCACTCAGCACTCCTCCTTCCTGCTGCCATGTGAAGAAGGACGTGTTTGCTTCCCCTCCACTATGGTTGTAAGTTTCCTGAGGCCTCCCCAGCCCTATGGAACTGTGAGTCAATTAAACCTCTTTCCTTTATAAATTACCCAGTCTCAGGTATATCTTTGTTAGCAGTGTGAGAATAGGCTGATATACTATGTAAAATACACTGTCCTTCCAAATGGATGGGCCTTGTGCCATCAGTGAAGGCCTAAATAGAACAAAAGACTGACACTTTCCTAAGTAAGCTATTTCTTCCTGCCTGATGACCTTCAAACAGGAACACTGACTCACCTTGCAGAACCTGGAACTTGTCAGCCTCCATAACTGCATGAGCCAATTTCTTATAATAGGCCTCGTCACATACATGTACACATATGACACTGCTCTGATTTGGACATGATTTTTCCCTGCCAAGTCTCAAGTTGAAATTTCATCCCCAGTAGTGGAGGTGGGGCCTGCTAGGAGGTGTCTGGATCCTGAGGGTGGATTCCCCATGGATAACCTGACGCTAGTCTCACAGGAGTGAATCAGCCCTCCCCCTTAGTTCCCACAAGAACTGGCTGTTGAAAAGTCTCACTTCCTCTCTCTTACCATGTGAGCTATACACACCCGCTCCAATTCATTTTCCACCATGAGTGGAAGCAGCCTGAAGCCCTCCCCAGATGCAAAGGCTGGCACCATACTTCCTGCACAGCCTGCAGATCCATGAACCAAATAGACTTCTTGACGTTATAAATTACCCAGCCTCAGGTACTTCTTTATAGCAAAACAAATGGAGTAAGACAGACATACTGTTAATTAGCATACATTCATATATGCATATGAATATATATATTTGAATATATATATGTCTTCCTACTGGTTCTGTTTCCCTGGAGAACCCTGACTAATGTAATTACCCTCTACCCGGATGACCACAGTGGCCCCAACAGACCTTTCTGTGTCATTTCTTGGCCCTTAGGAGTCCAGCCTCCACATAGCATACAGAATGAACCTTTTAAAAGATGAACCAGGTCATATCACTCCTTGGCCCCAGACCCTCCAATAGCTTCCCACTGAGTTCAACTAAACTGCAAAGCCCTTACTATGGGCTGTGAAAAACGCTTAGGTTCAGTGGTGAGTTATAGAAAGACCCCTACATACCACAAGCTTAAATAAGAGAGCAGTTCACTTCTCTCTTGGGTTCTTGGACAGTTGGGGAATTTTATGGAGTCAGAGACTAGGGCTCTTTTATTTTCTTTTGTAGAAACGTTTTTTTTTTTTTTTTCTTTTTGCTATAAAAATGTTTTATTAGACCAAACTACTTGCTATGAAAATGCTTTAAAATGCAGCAGGAGGAGATGTAGAAACTCCTAGGGCCACCTTATGATTCAGTACAGCTGCTGGAGTCCTGCCATTATATTCGCATTCGAGCCATTACAAAGTAGGCAATGCCACTATCTTTAAGGTGACTCCCTGGAAGTTACTGGTGCCTCTAGTAATATATGTGACTGCCTTTATGTATCAAAATTTTAAGCACAATCATCAGGCCATGCCTAGTTACAAAGGAGGCTGGAAGGGCAGGCATTATTCTGAGTAGTTGAGTGCTCAGCTAACCATCAGAAGCTCTGTTCTTGAAGAAGTGAAGGGAGAGTGGATACTGGGAACAGCTCCAATCGTGGACACATGTGGCCTGCCTGGACCACATGGTGAGGACCTGCCACGTCCCTGATGCATTCCCCACTGCTTTCCCACCTTCACTTTGCTCCAGCCACAGTGCCATCTCACCCTTACTCTTCCTCCAATGCGCCCAGCAAACTCCAGCCTCTGGGCCTGGATCACATGGTAAGGACCCTGCCACGTCCCTGATGCATTCCCCACTGCTTTCCCACCTTCACTCTGCTCCGGCCACAGGGCCATCTCACCCTTACTCTTCCTCCAATGCGCCCAGCGAACTCCAGCCTCCGGGCTTTGGCACTAGCTGTCCCCTCACCTGAAGAGCTCCTCCCCAAATACAGTGCTCCTTCTTCACTTCACTCAAGTCTCTGCTCCAAAGTGAGGTTCCTGGGAGAAGCATTCCCCTCCACCCATCCACAGGGGTGGCCCCATCACACTCTGTCCTCTCTGCAGTTTCACTCTGACCCCAGCCCTTCTCACTCCCAGCACGGTATTTGCCTCTCTTGTTTGCCGTCTAGCCCCCCCACCAACACTCCCATCTCAATGCAAAAGCAGCAGGGATTTCTGGCCAACCCTCTCTTGTACCCTCAGCCCCTAAACTGCCTAAGAAAAAAAAAAAACAGACGTTTCATCAACATCAGTTGAATAAATGAAATAGGGAGTGATGATTTCATATGTTATTTACATTCAAAAAATTCTTCATTTGAGAATTCATACAAAACAATTTTGCTCAAATAGGAATTTTTCTGAATGAAATAAAAACATAATTGAAAACAAATTTCATCTTACAGGTGGCTGTTTTAGCGACACCCTCTTTTGTATTAGACGTGCTTCTAAAAAGTCATTTTAGGTTGAAATCAAACGTGTACGTGTGTGTGTGTGTGTGTGTGTGTGTGTGTGTATACCATATGTGTTCATACATATTTAGAGAGTCACAGGGACTCTGGAAGAGACAGAGAAAGAGAAAGAAGTAGAAATATTAGTACAGAGAGAGAGAAAAGAAGAGAATTTACGTATAAGCAGACCTTCTATTTTTTCCCATAGATCACGTGGGAGGACTTTGGAGATACTATTATTGCCACCAAATAAATTATATGAAAAAAATCCCAACTGGGGCATGCAAGCTTTATAAGGGCAAGAACCTTTGTCCAGACTGCTTTGATGGCGTGTACCTAGCATAGTACCTGAAACACAAAAGTAGCCCACTAGATATTGGCAGAAGAATAAATTTGGGGACAGTTTGACAAGAATCTGTGAGTGGCAATTAGGAGTGTACGTATGAATCTTCATAGAGTTTTCGGGAGGTGGGGAGTTGTTTCAACTATCTCTTCCTTTGTACTCGCAGAGACCCCCAACCCCCAGGATCCAAGACATAACTTTAGAAAGAAAGCTTTAGCAATGCAGCACCTAGCTTGAAGGATTCGGTGTGGTGGCATGCCATGGGCTACTCATGCTCACCTGGCTGGAAGCTGTGCCCTGCAGCATGGGTCACTTGATGGTGGTGACTCTGCCTTTTAAAAGCAATGTCTCAGCTGGGCATGGTGGCTCATGCCTGTAATCCCAGAACTTTGGGAAGCCAAGGTGGGTGGATCACCTGAGGTCAGGAGTTCAAGACCAGCCTGGCCAACATGGTGAAACCCTGTCTCTACTAAAAATACAAAAATCAGCTGGGTGTGGTGGCACAAGCCTGTAATCCCAGATTCTTGGGAGGCTGAGGCAGGAAAATCACTTGCACCTGGGAGGCAGACATTGCAGTGAGCCAAGATTGTGCCACTGCATTCCAGCCTGGGCAACAGAGTGAGACTCCACCTCTAAGACCACCCAGAATCCTCCCCTCATACCACTTCAGGGTTACAAACAACGAACAAATGACTTGAAAACAAAGCATCTTGCAAACAGAAAAAATGTCATAATTGGCAACTGGTATTTTCAGCCAGTTCTCTCAGTGACACATCCTCTTCAGATCTCCAGTGACATTTCATTAAGGAGAAACAGATTCTCAGGGATGCAAAGAAACTGAGTGTTTGAGTTGCAAAGACAAGCCCTAATGAAGATTTACTTTTAGGAAATAAATAAGTAAACACTTCCACCCCACAGAAAGCTCAGAAAGCTCTAGGATGACCAGGTCTTCTTTGTTTGCCGGGAACTTTGGCAGGATAAGCCTCACATTTTAGGAAATCTCTCAATTCCAGGAATACTAGATTGGTTGGACACCCAAGAAAGGGCCTGAAATGCCAGTCATTTCTACACAAAAGCACTCAGTGGACCACAGCTGCCGTCATACTTAGTAGTGAAAGATTCAATGTGTTCCTTCTAGGATCAATGCTAACACAAAGATGTTTCCTCCTACCACGCTTGATACTGTACTGGAGTTTCTAATTAGGGCATCTAGGTAACGAAAGAAAAGGAAACGCATCTGGATTAGAAAGGAAGAAATAAAACCATTTCTATTTTTAGATCTGCATTCAGGAAATCCTAAGGAATCTGTCAAGAAAAATTACAGCTTACAAATGAATTCAGTAGAGCTACAGGATACAAGATTAATATGCAGGCATCAGCGGTATTTCTATATGAGACAATGAACAATCCAAAATTAGATTAAGAACATAACTCCATTTACCATAGCCTGAAGAGGAATACTTAGCCATACATTTAACAAAGGAACTGCAAGACTTGTGCTCAGAAAACTATAAAACATTGTCTGAGAAAATTAGTCCTGAATAAATGAGAAAGACATCCCGTGTTCATGGACTGGAAGATGCATATTGTTAAGACGGCAATACTCCCCAAATTGATTTACAGATTCATGCAATCCCTATCAAAATCCCAGCTGCCTTTTTCTAGAAAGTGACAAGCTGATCCTATAACTAACTCAGATGGAATTGCAAGAGACCAAAAATAGCCAAACAGTCTTGAATAAAAGGAACACATTACACTGCTGGTAGGAATGAAAACTAGTACAACCACAATGAAAAACAGCATGAAGGTTTTTAGAGAACCAAAAGTAGAACTACCATGCAATCCAGAAATCCCATGAATGGGTATCTACCCAAAGGAAAAGAAGTCATTATATGAAAAAGACACATGCATATGCAACCTTATGGCAGCACAGTTCACAACTGCAAGGATATGGAATCCACCCCAGTGCCCATCAACCAACAAGTGGATAAAGAAAATGGTATATATACAGCATGGAATACTACTCAGCCATAAAACATGATGACATAATGGTCTTCACAGCAACTTGGATGGAGTTGGAGGCCATTACTCTAAATGAAGTAACTTAAGAATGGAAAATCATATATAGTATGCTCCCATCTGTAAGTGAGAGCTAAGCTATGAGGATGCCAAGACATAAGAATGATATAATAGACTCTGGGGACTCAGGGGGAAGGCTAAAAGGGGCTGAGGGACAAAAGACTACACATTGGGTACATATATGCTGCTTGGGTGACAGGTGCATGAAAATCTCAGAAATCACCACTAAAGAGCTTATCCACGTAACCAAATATCATGTTACCCAAAAACTATTAAAATAAAATTTTAAAATAAGAAAATTAAAACAGTTCCCGGTTTTGAGACTTATTACAAAGTCATATTGATCAAGACTTTGTGGAACTAACATAAGGATAGACATATAGATCTATAGAATAGAATTCGGAGTCCAGAAATGAACCCTTGCACTTATGGTCAACTAATTTATGACAAGGGTGCCAAGATAATTTTATCAGGGAAATCACTGTCATCAAAAAGTGACTTGGAACCAGTGGATATCCACATGGAAAAGAATGAAGCTGGATGCCTACTTTATACCATGGACAAAAATTAACCCCAAATGGCCGTAGACCTAGATGTAAGATCTAAAACTAAAAAACTCTTAGAAGAAAATACAGGTATAAATATTTGTGACTTTGGATTAAATAATTATTTCTTATCTACAATATTAAAAACACAAACCACAAATAAAAAAATAAATTGGACTTGATCAAATTTTAAAACTTTGTGCTTTAAAGGATAGCATGAAGAAAAAAGACAACCTATAGAATAGGAGAAAATACTGCAAATTATATATCTGATAAGGGATGCATCTCAATTAAATACAAAGATATAATGACAAAGACAACCCAATTTAAAAATGAGTAAATACAAAAGCTTCTTAAGCTGATAAAAAAAAAAAAAAACTTGAAAGTTTCAGGATACAAAAATCGATGTGCAAAAATCACTAGCATTCCTATACGCCATAAACAATCAAGACAAGAGCCAAGTCAGGAACCTACCATTCACAATTCACAAAAGGAATAAAATATTTAGGAATACAGGTAACTAGAATTGTGAAGGATCTCTATAAGGAGAACTACAAAACACTGCTCAAAAAAAAAAAAAAAAATCAGAGATGATGCAAACAAATGGTAAAACATTTCAGGTTCATGGATAGGAAGAATCAGTATTGTTAAAATGGCCATACTGCCCAAAGCAATATATAGATTCAAAGCTATTTCTATTAAACTATCATTGAGATACTTCACAGAACTAGAAAAACTATTTTAAAATTCATACGGAACAAAAAAGGAGCTGAAATAGCCTAGGCAATCCTAAGCAAAAAGAACAAAGCTGGAGGCATCACATTACTTGACTTCAAACTATACTACAGGGCTACACTAATCAAAACAGCATGGTACTGGTACAAAAACAGACACACAGACCAATAGAACATAATAAAAACCTAGAAATAAGACCACACACCTACAAATATCAACTTTTTGACAAACCTTCCAAAAACAACCAATAGGGAAAGGATTCCCTATTCAATAATTAGTGCTAGGATAACTGGCTAGCCATATGCAGGGGTGTAAGGACCCCTTATACAAGAGAGTCCTTATACAAAGAACACCATGTACAAAAATTAACTCAAGATGGATTAAAGACTTAATTGTAAAACCCAAAACTATAAAAACCACGGAAGACAACCTAGGCAATACCATTCAGCATATAGGCATGAGCAACAATTCCATGATGAAGACAACAAAAGCAACAATTGACAAATGGAATCTAGTTAAACAAAAGAGCTTCTACATAGCAAAAGAAACTATCAACAGAATAAACAACCAACCTACAGAATGGGAGAAAATATTTGCAAACTATGCATCTGGCAAAAGTCTAATATCCAGCATCTATAAGGAACTTAAACAAATTTAAAAGGAAAAAAAAAAAACATTAAAAAGTGAGCAAAGGACATAAACAGACACTTTTCAAAAGAAGACATACATGCGGCCAACAATCATATGAAAAGAAGCTGAACATTACTGATCGTTAGAGAAATGTAAATCCAAACTGCAATGAGATACCATCTCACACCTGTCAGAATGGCTACTATGAAAAAGTAAGAAAATAACAGATCCTGGTGAGGTTGTGGAGAAAAAGGAACACTTATACACTGTTGGTCAGGGTGTAAATTATTTAATAGTTCAATCATTGTGGAAGATAGTGTGGTGATTCCTGAAAGACCTTAAGACAGAAATATCATTTGACCCAGCAATCCTACTACTAGGTATATACCCAAAGGAATATAAATCATGCTTTTATAAAGACACATGTACACATATGTCTATGGCAGCACTATTCACAATAGCAAAAAGATGGAATCAACCTAAGTGCCTATCAGTGATAGACTGGATAAAGAAAATGTGGTACATCTACACCATGGCATACTATGCAACCATAAAAAAGAACACAATCACACACTTTGCAGGGACATGGATGGTGCCAGAGGCCATATCCTCGGCAAATTAACACAGGAAAAGAAAACCAGATGCCACATGTTCTCAGTTATAAGTTGGACCCAAATCAAGAGAACACATGGACACATGGGGGAGAAACAACACACACTGAAGCCTGTTGGAGGGCGGTGGGCGGGAGACGGGAGAGGATCAGGAAGAAGAGCTAATGGATGCTGGATGTAATACCTGGGTGATGGTATGATCTGTGCAGTAAACCACTAGGCACACGTTTACCTATGTCACAAACCTGCACATCCTGCACACATAGCCCTGAACTTAAAATAAAAGCTGGAATTAAAACAAAAAAAACTTTTTTTTTTTTTTAAGGAAAGAAAGCATTAGCCTCAATAGAACCTGTTTGTGTAACGTTTGTGTTTTGTTTTTAAATAAGAACAATTTGAATATCTGTCTCTACTTATTTATATAGATATATAGAACCAATTTTTAATTTGCCTATAAGTGCATAATTTCACGCATTTATAGGCAATAAGTACATGAAATGATGCTCAGCATCATCAGTCATTCAGGAACCACAAATCAAAATTACAAAACGCCACTGCAAACAGAACAAGAGGACTGAAATAAAGCTGGACAATAGCAAGTGCTGATGAGGATGTACAGAAATTAGATGCCTCATTCACTGCTCTTAGGGCTCTGGAATGTAGCAACTTCAGAAAGCAGTTTGACAGTTCCTCAAAATGTTAAACATAGAGTTACCTCATGACACAGCAATGCCACTTTTAGGAATATACCAAAAAGAAATGAAAACATATATCCACACAAAAACTTGTACGTGAATGTTTACAGCAGCATTATTCGTAATAGCCAAAAAGTGGAAAGAAGCCAAATGCCTATCAACGAATGAATGGGTACACTAAATGTAGTATATCCATATAATAGAAGACTACTCAGTCATAAAAGAATGAATTATTCATACATGCAACAACACGATGAACAAAACTCTCACACTAAGTGGAAGAATTCATTCACAAGGCATTGCGTATTGTGTTGTATGAAGTTTTGTACAGATTACACAGGATTTTACTCTATGGCATATTGTATGATTTCATTTCTATAAAATGTCCCAAATAGGCAAATCCATAGAGACAGAAATTGGATAATGGTGGCCACGGTGAGGAAATTGGGTCCGGAGGGTGACTGCTGAATGATTACAAGGTTTCTTTTCGGGGTGAAAAACATAATCTAAAATTAAATGATAGCAATGGTTGTACAGTTCTTAATATATTAAAGGTCATGGGCTCACAGACATTAAAAGGGTTAATGTTATAGTATGTATGTAAATTATGTGCCAATAAAACTTATTAAAGAAAAAAAACCATTTAGCGGAATATTGCAATCACTTCCTCAATCACAGGATAAGATACTCAATGAGGACCAACAGCTCTAACCTTATGAGAAAGTGGTAACAGTACAGTTACTTTAGGAACATCTGAGTAAGTAAGAAGACCGTACCTTTTTTTTTTTTTTTTTTTTTTTTGACGCAGTCTCATTCTGTCACCAGGCTGGAGTGCAGTGGCGCGATCTCGGCTCACTGCAACCTCTGTCTCCTGGGTTCAAGCAATTCTCCTGCCTCAGCCTCCCAAGTAGCTGGGATTATAGGCACAGGCCACTATGCTCAACTGATTTTTGTATTTTTAGTAGAGATGGGGTTTCACCAAGTTGGCCAGGATAGTCTCCATCTCTTGACCATGTGATCTGCCTGCCTCAGCCTCCCAAAGTGCTGGGATTACAGGCCTGAGCCACCACACCCAGGCATAGCTCCTTCTTAACTCCCCAGATGCACCTGCACAAACTCCTCAGTTGCCTTAAACATTCCCCAACTGTCACCCAGCAGAATTTGTCACCCTACCCTTGTCTTTGGTCACCCTGCTACCCCCACTTGCTACATCTCCCTTGGGGCATCTTAGGGATCCTGCTTACTTTGCATGATCAAAGATTGTTCAGACCCCTTGAAGGTTGCAAAGAATGGACTTCCATCAACAACCTCTGCACTGTGAAGTCAAGGCAAATGCACAGCACCAGCAGCCAGGGCAGATCCTCCCTGCTCTGAAGAAAATGAAGTTCAAAGGGCAGAAGGGAAACTCTGTCCACTAATAGGAAACATCCCCAAGCACCCAGCAGGGGCTCAGGGGCAGAGGAGGACAGCGGCAGTTCCAGGCAGCAGAATTCCTTCTCTGCTCTCCCTGAGAAGGATCAAAGGATGAAAAGAAAACCCACCTGGCCTGAGGAGGAGCTCCGGTTTGTGGAGCGTAATCAGTTGTAAAGACTTCTCAACACTCTTTAAAGAATCCCACAGAACAGAAGGAAAGGGGGGAGGACATGATAGCCTGAGATCAAACTGTGAGAGTGATGAGTGATACCTTGGCAAGGGGTATCCACTGGGGGCTGTGTCTCAGCTTCTTTCTTCTGTCCAAACAGGTTTGGAAGATTCTCTGCCTTAGGTAATCAAGATAACTGGACTTCTTGACTAACACTTTTATGTGGTGGTATTAGCAAAGTGTTCTGAAAATGTATTTAGCACAAAGGGACACTTTCTTCCCTTCCTGTTTCTTACTGAACATTTTCAAAGAAGTGTGGCCAGGTGAACTTTTAGCCTCAAAGGCAGAGCTGACTGTGGTAGTGGAAAGAGAGAGAAGGCAGGGAGCAGGGGATGGGTGGCAGACTGTAATATACAGATATTAGTCGGGATAACTCAAACCATCGGTGGTTTATCAAGTAGTTAGACATTTATTTCCTTCTCATTTAAAATACAAAGAAGTGAAATGGTGCAGGGGCTGAGTTAACAGTTCCATGGTATGAGAGCTCCAAATCTGCATGCCATCCTCTGCTTCCACCTCATGGCCCAAAATTGCTGCATCAGTTCAAGCCATCATATCTACATTCTAATCAGCAGCAAGAAGCAGCAGGAAGAAGCCTACCTTCAGTCCTTTCAAGTAAACTGTCTAAAGGCTGCATACTCCATGCCCATTTCTGTTTGCTGTAGAGAGTAGCTGGCTCCTCTGTGTTTCAGGAGAGGTTGCGTAACGTATTTTTTTTCCTGATAAACTACATAATTGTGACTGAGTCCTGACTTGCCCCAAAAGTGTGGTTGACATTGCGCTAAACTATTTTTAAATCCTTTAGAGTAAAATAAAACACCTTGGGAGATAAATGATTAGCAACGACAGTAATTACTTTTCTGCATCTACAGACTACTTTTATCTTCCTTTATTACTTACTGAGAATTCCCTGACAATTGGTAAAAAGAACAAATGTATTCAGAATGCCTTTCCATCCTAGACATCCTTAGAATAAATGAAAAGCAACACAGAAGCTTGTTAGCCTTTGCCAGCAGAGACCCAAAGAAAGAGCGCAGAGATTTTGGGAGGCCAAGATGAGTGGATCACCAGAGGTCAGGAGTTCGAGACCAGCCTAGCCAACATGGTGAAACGCCACCTCTACCAATAATACAAAACTTAGCCAGGTGTGGTGGGCATCTATAATCCCAGCTACTGGGGAGGCTGAGGCAGGAGAATCATTTGAATTCGACGGCAGGGGGGTGGGGCGCAGGCTGCATTGAGCTGAGACTCTGCCACTGCACTGCACACTGGGTGACAGAAAAAGACTCTGTTTCAAAAAAAATAAATAAGAAGAAAGAAAAGAACGAGCATAGACTATTGGGTGAGGAGCATCATTCCCCAAATGGGGTACATTTCATCTTGTCTTTGGGTAACCCTATTTTAGTATTTGGGCTATACTTTAGATCAATGAAGACTGCTGATGCCCAAATAATTAGACTAATCTATTAATGCCATTAATATAACTGTGTCTTTGCTCTATGTATCACCCTGGTCTTACTTTTTTCCTACTAGTCTATTTATATTTCCTTTTGAATTTGTAACAGCTCTTTATTTATGAAAAATAAAATACCTTTGCCATTTTGTTGCAGCTAAAATAAGCTTTACTATAATAAGGTAATAGGTCTTTAAAAAAACGACTCACAATGAAAAACCACCAGTAGAGTGTCCAGGCGGTTCAGCAGAATTAGGCAGAATACTTTTTGGACCCAGAGATATCAGGTGTTGATGTTAGATAAGGTGACTGTGAGAAAAACATTTTCAATGTGAACACCACTCATTTTCAAGGTCTCCAAATAGTTAAGGCTGCCAAGTTCCCAAGCTCTGAAGGCCTTTGGCACATCCCAGACTTTCAACAGAGTGACTCTTTACCAAGGAAAAGCAAAAAAGAAATAGCAGCTAAAAGTCATTTTAAGGAGCTCCTAGTGCCTTATGTAAATATGGGAAGGGACACAGAGCCCCCTCTAAACTCAAAAGAACCATCCAAATGTTACTGTTCTTTTTTTGTGAACTGTCTGTACAAACGCTTGCATTGATGACCATGTTTGTATTAGAGAAACACAGAAAGGTGGCCAGGAACCGTCCTCCAGAGAGCATCTGTGTAGACACAGTTCTACCAAGATGCCGGGGCATGTGAGCTCGTGGGTGATATCCTGGAGGTGGGGCCTGAAGCTGCCCACTAGTTGCCTGGAATGGGAAGAAGGCTTCGCATCTTCCCTCTTCCCTGTCTCCAGGTCTATGTGCAGGAGGATCCGCTCCTCAAATGCACAGAGAGCTGCAGGCAGTGCTGCTGCTAGGAGTTTTTGTAAGTACTGGTGTCTGGAACTTGGGAAGTGATGGGGATCTTCCTGGGGGGAATGAGATGAAGAATCCCTCAACGCAGCTGTGGCAAGACAGTAAACAGCATGGAGACAGCAGTCCCCAGAGCCAGAGACAACCACCAAGGCCTCTTCATAAGTGGCCACTAAATCGGTGGGAGAGGAGGGGAGACTTGCAAGTTGAAGCAAACAGAACAGGCACATCCTAGGAGGACACTGTGCTGAACCACGGACCTCGATAAGCAAGTGGGGTGAAGTCAGCAGACAACCTCCTTCCTCTGAACTTCCCAACTCCTCTGGATAAACCAGCACAGACAAGATTAGACCAAAAGAGAGACAGAACTCCAACCCCTGGGCTGCCATGGCTGCCCTCCCAGAGGAACTTAAAAAGAAAAGCCCTCTGTAACTTGATCCCCTTTGCCTCTAAGAGCTGGAAGCCCTGGGAGGTCTCTGGCAAGTCTCCCTGAACACAGACCACATGCTGGCAGTGGGGGCCGACCTCCAGTGCTTTGAAGGAGGGAACCCCCAGTCCCCAACACAGACGCCTACTCCAACAAAGCTCAGAAAATCAGCAGAGGGGAAGAGAGGCTCGAAAACTCTTTTTAAATTTGCCTGCCAGATGTGAAAATCCAGGCAACCCAGGAGGAGCACTCAGAGAGACACAGAAGAACCTTAAATACTTAAGTTAAGTCCTCCTTAAGGCTCTCCTGCTAATCATTTAAGCCAATCCAACATCTTTACAAAATCGAGGGAATTACCCAAAGCCCTCAGTGAGGGGAACTTCTAAGTGGAGCCTGGGCTTGCCTCCTCCCTGACCTCATATGAAACAACTCAGGCAACAGTTAATAAATCTTAAGACCCTGGGATGGATTTCATCTTTGTGCAGAAAAAAAGAAATATATGTATCTATATCTATATATATTTCTACAGAAGGAAAATAAGAAAGGAGCCCAGGATCTGAGTGTAATCAGTTAGCTGATCAGAGAGCTATAGTCACAGACAGCCAAAAGCTCAGAAGGAAGTGGGAGGGGGCCTGCTGAGAACTCTTGCTTTGGAGAACTTTTTCCAGCGATTCAGCAACATTGAGGGAAACACCCGCCACGTGCTAAGCTCTGTCCTGGGCATGCGGAAAACGGCAGAGATCTCACCCCGTGAGGCTTCGATAAACAACATACATACTAAATAAATGCATTTTATAAATGGGTCACATGTACCAAGGGAAAATAAGGGCGAGTGGAGCACATGCTCAAAGACAAGGTCTCCCCTGGATGATTAAGCTGTTACTGTACTGGCAATTGATTAAACTTCCACTCATCGGAATGCACACTGTTTGGTATGCAGTGATTCCACCTGCAGGAGTCTCAGCACTACCTGAAAGGACTAGTAATTTCCCACTTTTCTGTGATCTGAAAGATGCTATGTGCAAACCTCCCTGGTGCTTCACAATACTGGTCTGCCTATCAAAGAGAGAACCTTATGTCTGGTCCTTACAGGAATCTGAATATTGCTTTGAGAGGTTCTACAGATAGCTGGTAAAAATCAAGATTAAAAAAAAAAAAAGCCAGATGTAAAATAGCATCTCGGAGTGCAACGAGTTCAATGCGGAAACAAGGAGTGTGAAGTCCAGGAAATGTGAGCTTTCTTTTCCTGGTTCCTATTTCAGGAACATCACACAGCCGGTCTCCCCTGGGCCGTTAGAATCCTCACTGCTACTACAACATCAAGAGTCTCACATGCTTGTGAACTGGGGTAAAAACAAAAAACCTACCTTCAAGTTAGTACATCCATTTCCAGAGCTCCACAGGGAAGGAATTAAGTGGACAGGAAATCACCCAAACATGACGATAAAAAGGTCTGACAGAGAGTGTTTGAAATTTGAGAAGGAGTGCTATGAACTCTCCCAAAGAAAAGAAACAGCAAGAAGACTGAGAGAATTGCAAAGGTCTGCAGGGAACAAAAGAATGCTAGGAGTAAGGGGAAGAACCTCTCAGACCTGAGACCTCCCTGGGTTTGCAGCTTTATTTGTACTTTCAGAACTGGGTCTAGGCAGTTTGGAGGTTCATTTGGATTTCAGGAACCTAAGTGGTTCTTAGTTTTTTGCTCTACCCAAGTCAGAAAGTGACTTCAAAACATTTTGTATTGGTAGAATGCCAACCTGAGAAATCAGAAAAAGATAGAAATGCGATCACAAGCCCACCTTGGAAAAATTCACACACATTTCTGAAGCCTCTTCTTTATTTAGCATTGCCTGAGCAGCAAAGCATAGCTAATGATGAGGCTGAACTGTGAACACAACACAAGTCCCCAGGAACAAAAGAAAAATATAATCAAGGAGTCAAACCCCAGCATAGTGATCATTATTCTTATCCAGTCATTACCCCACTGAATATAATAAGCCAGACGCTATAATCTTCAGGCAAAATGTTGCAGAAACAGCTGTAGTAATGAAAGAACATGCTAACGAGATCAGAGACCATGAAAAAGAGAGAGGAGAGAGAGAGAGAAGAAGAAAACAAGAAACTCCCATACCGTCTCTTCCAGAAGTTCTCTCTCTTTAAGCCTAATTTCTCTATGGCTTATTTCTCTTGTTCTCTTTAAAGCATTCTCTTCAAGGCTGACTGGTTTCTGATTTCCATGGCTTCAGACTTAAGTTTGTCATGCCAACTTGGAAGAAGGCCAAACTGTAGATAAAATAGAAACATTCCACATAAAAGCAATGGAGTCTCAACCCAAGCTGGCACAAATGTGGGATATGAAGTGAGCACACTCCTTGCTCTGAAACACTGCCTCCAGGAAGCCCCTCTTGCCTTGCACCAAGATGAGCTCTCTCCTGACTCCTGGAACAGACAGGAAGAAGATGGCAGGGATGCAGGGTTCTGAAAGCTATTCTCAGTGAGCTGGGTCTTGGGGACTTTTGCATTAAAAAAAAATGGCACTTCAACTAGCGTGTGTCTTGCTGCCAGGGAGCGGAAATGTCACCTCAGCTTAGGGACAGACAGATGGCTAGCCAAGATGGTTTCTCATCACTGCTGGCTTAGTTCATTCCTGTGCATAGTAGCAGTAGACCCTGGATAAATGGCTGTGTATTTGAGAAAACATGATACATATTTGATATTTAACTTTTAGAGTAAAATAAGAGGAATGACTTCTCAACCTTTCAAAAGAATGGTCTTGCTAGAAATAGTAACTTGGCTTAAATTTAGAGTCCCAGCTGGGATGTCTTCATCATATAATTAGTTAACTAGAGACATTCTGTTAGGAAATGGGCATACAGTGTCAGGAAATAACCCCTCCCAGAGAACTACAGATTGCACGGAGAAAATTCTGTTTTTCACAAAGCTCTATAATGACCATGTATATAAATAAAAAAGCATCTCTTTATATATGTACATATTTAAATGTAGTATTATAGGCATACATATATTTTATATAAATGCAGCCTCTTCCCATCTAATGAACAAACTCAAGACAAACTTTCTTATGCACTGTAATAGTATGACTATACTAGTGATTAAACCCAAATCGCTTAAATATTTATTGTCCAATATTAGACAAGTAGTTTTACAATAACGCCTGTTGTATTTATTTAAAACACAAAATGATGATGGAAAATTGCCCTGATCACGTAAACCCCAATACTACAGAGGCAAATAACACTGTTCTTTCCATTGGTCTAATTTAATGAGCTGGAATAAAGCACTGTGAATAATTAAGGATTAGCTCTTTAAGAATATCTACACTCGGCCGGGCGCGGTGGCTCATGCCTGTAATCCCAGCACTTTGGGAGGCCGAGGCGGGTGGATCACGAGGTCAAGAGCTCGAGACCATCCTGGTCAACATGGTGAAACCCCGTCTCTACTAAAAATTCAAAAATTAGCTGGGCATGGTGGCACGTGCCTGTAGTCCCAGCTACTCGGGAGGCTGAGGCAGGAGAATTGCTTGAACCCAGGAGGCGGAGGTT
>PVKV010026820.1:0-27351 GCA_004027835.1 Alouatta palliata
TTACATTTGTTATTGTAATTGACTAATTTAATTGTTACATAAATGAAATATGAGTGAGAAAAAATAGATGACTAACATTCACTGAGTACTTACTGTGTATGAGGTATATTTAACAGAGTAAAAATACAAGGTTTATATTTTTTATAAAAGGCTATTGTGTGAGTGTGTATATTCTTTATAACAGAGTACAAACAGAGGGCGTATATATTTTATAACAGTGTACAATATAGGGATTATAGTTATTGTAAAATAATTGTGAGTGTGAAAAGATTTTTTTAACAGAGTATAATTTGTGGGTGTATATATTTTATAACTGTGTCCAAATAAAATGTGTATATATTTTATAACAGAGAACAAAGAGAGAGTGTATTTTTTATAACAGAGTAAAAATAGAGGGTATATATTTTTTAAAACGTAGTATAAATAGGGTGTGTATATTTTTTATAACAGAGTAGGAAAAAAGGGTGTATATATTTTAAAACAGTACAAGTAGAGGGTATATATTTTTTTGAAAGAGTACAAATAGTAGTTGAATTTATTTTAAAACAGACTACAACTAGAGTCTGTATATTTTTTATAACAGAGTAGAAATTGAGGGTGTATTTATTTTAAAACAGTACAAGTAGAGGGTGTTTATTTTTTATAACAGACTAATTTAAGAGAGTGTGTATTTGATATAACAGAGCAAAAACACAGGGTGTGTATTTCTTATAACAGAGTACAAGTAGATTGTGTATATATTTTATAACAAAGTAAAAACAGAGGGTATATATTTTTTATAACAGATTATTTTGTGAGTGTGTGTATTTTGCATAACAGTAAAAATACAGCGTTTACATATCTTACAACAGAGTATAAATAGACGGTGTATATGATTTATAACAATAGAAATAGGGGTTAATTTATTTTAAAACAAAGTAAAATTAGAGGGTGTATATGATTTATAACAGATTATTTTGTGAGTGTGTGCATTTTCTTTAACAGAGTAAACACAGAGGGTGTATACTTTTTATAATAGAGTACAAATAGAGGGTGTATATTTTTTAAACCAGAGTAAAATTAGAGGATATATATTTTTTATAACCGAGTAGCAATAGATTGTGTATATTTCTTATAACAGAGCAGAAATAGAGGGTGTATTTATTTTAAAACAGAGTACAAGTAGATTGTGTATGTTTTTTATAAAAGAATGTATTTTCAGTGTGTGTACTTTGTGTAACAGAGGAAAAATAGAACGTGTATATTTTTTATAACAGAGTACAAATATACGGTGTATATATTTTATAGCAGAGTAAAAATAGAGGGTGCATATTTTTTTATAACAGACTAGAAATAGTGGATGTATATTTTCTAACATGGCAGAAATTGGGGCTGTATTTATTTTAAAACAGAGTGGAAACATAGAGTGTATATTTTTTGTAAAAGACTAATATGTGAGTGTGTGTATTGTGTACAACAGAGTAAACTAGAGGGTGTATATTTTTATTACAGAGTCAAACAGAAGGTGTATATTTTTTATAACAGAATAAAAATTGAAGGTATATATTTTGTATAATATAGTAGAAATAGAGGGTGTATATTTTTTTATCACAGAGTAGAAATAGAGGGTGTACATATTTTAAAACTGTACAAGTACAGGGTGTATATTTTTTATAACAGACTAATTTGTGAGTGTGTGAATTAGGTATAACAGTGTAAAAAATAGAGTTTATATTGTTTATAACAGAGTGCAAATAAAGGGTATTTATTTTTTATTACAGAGTTGAAATAGAAGGGGAATATCTTTATAACAGAGTAAAAACAGAGGATATTTGTTTTTCATAACAGAGTCGAAATAGAGGGACTATATTTTTTATAACAGAGTAGGAATAGAGGTTATATTTGTATTAAAACAGAGTATAAGTAGAGGGTGTATATTTGTTATAAGAGACTATTATTTGAATGTGTGTATTTTGCATACAAGATGTAAAAATAAAGGGTGTATATTTTTTATAACAGAGTAAAAATAGAGAGTATATATTTTTTACAACATAGTAGAAACCGAGGGTGTATATTTTTATAACAGTGCAGAAATAGACGGTGTATTTATTTTAACAAAGAGTGAAAGTAGAGGATGTATAATTTTTATAAATGCTGTTTTGTGCGTGTGTATTTTGAATTCCATAGTAAAAGTAAGAGTATATATTTTTGGTGTAACAGTGTAGAAATAGAGGATGTATATTTTTTATAACAAAGTAGAAAAGCAGGGTGTATTTATTTTAAAACAGAATGCAAGTAGAGGGTGTATATATTTTATACCACAGTAAAAATAGAGTTTATATTTTATAGCAGAGAAGAAATAGATTGTGTGTATTTCTTATTACAGAGTACAAATAATGTGTGTATGTTTTATAACACAGTAAAAATAGAGGGTGTATATATTTTATAATAGTTTACCTAGAGAATGTACATATATTTTATAACAGAGTACAAATAGAGGTATTTTGTTTTGTAAAGTCAAATTTGTGACTGAGTATATTTTATATAACTGTGTAAAATTTGTGGGTGTACACTTTTTATAATAAAATAAATTTAGAGGGTGTATATTTTGTATAACACAGTACAAGCAGAGGGTGTATATTTTTTATAACAGAGTAAAATTTTAGGGTGTATATATTCTATAACAGAGAAGAAATAGAGGGTGTATATTTTTTATAATACAGTAGAAGAAGAGAGTTTACTTATTTTAAAGCAGAGTATATATACAGGGTGTATATTTTTTATAACAGTACAAATTGAGGGTTTATAATTATTATAAAGGTAGAAATACAGGATATATATATTTTAAAACAGTACAAATTGAGTGTGTATATTTTTTTAAAACAGAGTAGAAAGAAGGGGTTTATATTATTTATACCAGAGTATCAGAAGCATGATAATTTATTATA
The DNA here is from genome assembly GCA_004027835.1 of Alouatta palliata. Taxonomy (NCBI): domain Eukaryota; kingdom Metazoa; phylum Chordata; class Mammalia; order Primates; family Atelidae; genus Alouatta; species Alouatta palliata. Next base: position 2,928 of record PVKV010026820.1, read on the forward strand.
AAGTAGAGATTATTTAGAGCGTGTGTGTTTTTTAACATAGTACAAATTGCGGATATATATGTTTTATAATAGAGTAAAAACTGAGGGTGTATATTTTTAATAACAGGGAAGAAATAGTGGGTTTATACTCTTTAAAACAGAGTAGCATAAGATTATTTATTTTAAAGCAGGGTATATTTATAGGGGGTATATTTTTTGTAACAGAGTAACATCTGAGGGTGTATATTTTTAATAACAGTAGAAACAGAGGGTGTCTATTTTTTATAACAGAGAACAAATTGAGCGTGCATATAATAGTGGTTGTATATTTTTTATAACAGTACAAATTGAGGGGGCATATATTTTATAATAGAGTAGAAACAGGTTTTATTTTTTCTTATAACAGAGTACAATATGAATGTGTATATTTTCTATAGCAGAGTAGAGATAGAGGGTTTACATTTTTTATAACAGAGTAGCAGAAGAGGGTTTATTTTATTAAAAGTAGAGCATATTTAGAGGGTGTATATATTTTATAACAGAGTAGAAATAGAGCGTGTATCTTTAATCACTCAGTATAAATTGTGGGGGTATGTTTTTTATAACAGAGTAGAAATAGAAGTTTTATATATTTATAACCGAGTAGTAGAAAAGTGTTTGTTTATTTTAAAGAAGAGAATATTTAGAGTGTGTATATATATTATAACAGAGTAAAACTTTAGTGTGTATATTTTTATAACACTGTTCTAGTAGAGGATTTATATTTTTATAACAGAGAGGCACAAGAGTGTTTTTTTATTTTAAAACAGAGTATATTTATAGTGTGTATATATTTTATAACAGAGTACAAATTGAGGGTGTATGTATTATATAACAGTGGAAATGGAGGGTGTATATTTTTAATTACAGAGTACAAATTGAGGGTGTATGTATTTTATAACAGAGCAGAATTACAGATTGTGTTTTTTTTATAACAGGGAACAAATTGAAGGTATATATTACTTATAACAATAGAAATGCAAGGTTTATATTTTTATAACAGAATAACAGAAGACTGATTATTCATTTTGATGCAGAGCATATTTAGTGGGTGAATATTTTTTATAACAGTGTAAAAACTGACGGTGTGTATTTTTTATAACAGAGTAGAAATTGAGGGTTCATATTTTTTATAACAGAGTAGCAGAAGAGAGTTTATTTATTTAAAAGCAGAGTGTATTTAGAGGTAGTATAATTTTTATAACAGTAGAAATAGAGATTGTAAATATTTTGCAACAGAGTAGAAATACGGGTGTATATTTTTTATAAGAGAGTACAAATTGAGGGTGTATAATTTTTATAAGAGAGAAGACATAGAGGGTGTTCTTTTTTTATAACAATAACAGAATTCTGTTCATTTATATTAAAGCAGGTTATTTAGAGGATGTGTGTTTTTTTATAACAGTAAAAATTGAGGCTGTGTATTTTTTATAACAGTGTAGAAATAAAGGGTGTATGTTTTCTATAAGAGTACAAATTGAGGGTGTATATTTTTTATAACAGAGTAGAAATTGAGGGTGTACATTTTTTATAACATAGTAGAAATAGAGGGTGTTTATTTTTTATAACAGTACGAATTGAGGGTGTATATATTTTATAACAAAGTAGAAATAGAGGGTGTATATTTTTTATAACAGTGTAGCAGAATAGTGGTTATTTATTTCAAAGCAGAGTATATTTAGAGGTTGTATATTTTTTATAACAGTACAAATTTAGGGTGTATATTTTTTATAACATTAGAAATAGAGTTTTTATATTATTTATAATAGAGTAGCATGAGAGTGCTTTTTTATATTAAAGCAGAGTATATTTAGAGTGTGTATGTATTTAAGGAAAAGTAGACATAGAAGGCTTATATATTTTATAACACAGAAGAAATAGAGGGTGAATATTTTTCATGACAGTGTAGCAGAAGAGTGTTTGTTTATTTTAAAGTAGAGGATATTTAGACGGAGTATAATTTTCATAGCAGAGTAGTAATAGAGGGTGTCTATTTTTTATAATAGAGAACAAATTGATTGTGTATCTATTAATAACAGAGTAGAATTTGACGGTGTATATTTTTTATAACAGTAGCAGAGTAACAGATGTGTGCATATTTATTTTAAAGCAGAATATATAGAGAGGGTGTATATTTGTTATAACAGAGGAGCAGAAGAGAGTTTACTTATTTTAAAGTAGAGTATATATAGAGTTTTTATATTTTTTATAACAGAGTACAAATTGAAGGTTTATAATTTTTATAACAGTAGAAATAGAGGGTGTATATTTTTTATAACAGTACAAATTGAGTGTGTATATTTTTTTATTACAGAGTATAAAGAAGGGGTTTATATTTTTATACCAGAGTATCAGAAGTGTGATAATTTATTATAAAGTAGAGTTTATTTAGAGTGTGTGTGTTTTTTAACAGAGTAAAAATTGAGGATATATATTTTTTATAACAGAGTAAAAACTGAGGGTGTATAATTTTAATAACAGGGAAGAAACAGTGGATTTATTTTCTTTAAAACAGAGTAGCATAAGATTATTTTTTTTAAAGCAGAGTATATTTATAGGGGGTATATTATTTATAACAGAGTAAAATCTGAGAGTGTATGATTTTAATAACAGAGTAGAAATAGAGGGTGTATATTTTTAATAACAGAGTGCAAATTGAGGGTGTATATAATAGTGGTTGTATATTTTTTATAACAGAGTACAAATTGAGGGGGCATATATTTAATAATAGAGTAGAAGTAGAGGTTTTATGTTTTTTTATAACGGAGTACAAATTGAGTGTGTATATTTTTTATAGCAGAGAAGAGATAGAGGGTTTACATTTTTTATAACAGAGTAGCAGAAGAGTGTTTATTTTATTAAAAGCACAGCATATTTAGAGGGTGTATATATTTTATAACAGAGTAGAAAAAGAGCGTGTATGTTTAATAACTCAGTATAAATTGTGGGTGTATGATTTTTATAATGGAGTAAAAGTAGAAATTTTATACTTTTATAACAGAGTACTAGAAAAGTGTTTTTTTATTTTAAAGCAGAGAATATTTAGAGTGTGTATATATATTATAACAGAGTAAAACTTTAGGGTGTATATTTTTATAACAGTGTAGTAGTAGAAGGTTTATATTTTTATAACAGAGAGGCAGAAGACTGTTATTTTAAAGCAGAGTATAATTAGAGGGTTTATATTTTTTATAACAGAGTAGAAATAGGGGGTGTAAACATTTTATAACAGAGTACAAATTGTGGGTGTATATTTTTTATAAGAGAGTAGAAATAGAGGGTTTGTATATTTTATAACAGAGTAGCAGAAGAGTGTTTGTTTTTTTTAAAGCAGAGTATACTTAGAGGGTGTATATATTGTATAACAAAGTACAAATTGAGGGTGTATGTATTTTATAAGAGTGGAAATGGAGGGTGTATATTTTTAATAAGAGAGTACATATTGGGGGTATGTATTTTATAACAGAATAGTGTTACAGGTTGTATACATTTTTATAACAGAGAACAAATTAAAGGTGTATATTATTTATAACAATAGAAATGTAAGGTTTATAGTTTTACAACAGAATAGCAGAAGAGTGATTATTTATTTTGACACAGAGCATATTAAGTGGGTGAATATTTTTTATAACATAGTAAAAACTGACGGTGTATATTTTTTATAACAGAGTAGAAATTGTGGGTGTATATATTTTATAACAGAGAAGACCTACAGAGTGTTCTCTTTTTTATAACAGAGTAACAGAAGTCTGTTTATTTATATTAAAGCAGTTTATTTAGAGGGTGTGTGTTTTTTTAACAGTAAAAATTGAGGGTGCATATTTTTTATAACAGAGTAGAAATAGAGGGTGTACATTTTTTATAACAGAGAACAAATTGATGGTTTACAATTTTCATAATAGTAAAAATTGAGGGTGTATATTTTTTATAACATAGTAGAAATAGAAGGTGTCTATTTTTTATAATAGAGAACAAATTGATTCTGTATCTATTAATAACAGAGTAGAAATAGACGGTGTATATTTTTTTATAACAGAGTAGAAGAGTAGCAGATGTGTGCTTATTTATTTTAAAGCAGAGTATATTTAGAAGGTATATATTTTTATAACAGAGTACAAATTTAGGGTGTATATTTTTTATAACATTATAAATAGAGTTTTTATATTATTTATAATAGAGTAGAATGAGAGTGCTTTTTTATATTAAAGCAGAGTATATTAAGAGTGTGTATATATTTAATAACCAAGTAGACATAGAAGGATTATATATTTTATAACACAGTAGAAATAGAGGCTGAATATTTTTTATAATTGTAGCAATAGAAGGTGTATATTTTTTATAACAGTGTACCAGAAGGGTGTTTATTTATTTTAAAGTAGAGGATATTTAGAGGGAGTAAAATTTTCATAGCGTAGTAGTATTAGGGGTTTCTATTTTTTATAATAGAGAACATATTTATGATGTATCTATTAATAACAGAGAAGAAATAGACAGTGTATATTTTTTATAACAGAGTAGCAGTGTATCAGATGTGTGCTTATTTATTTTAAAGCAGAGTATAATTAGAGGTTGTATATTTGTTATAATGGAGTACAATTTCAGGGCGTATATATTCTGTAGCAGAGAAGAAATAGAGGGTGTATATTTTTAATAACAGTAGCAGAAGAGAATTTACTTATTTCAAACCAGAGTATATATAGAGGGTGTATATTTTTATAACAGAGTAGAAATAGAGGGTTTATAATTTTTATAACAGTAGAAACAGAGTGTGTATAATTTTTATAACTGTACAAATTGAGTGTGTATATATTTTTAAAACAGAGTAGAAAGAAGGGGTTTATATTTTTATAACAGAGTATCAGAAGTGTGATAATTTATTATAAAGTACAGTTTATTTAGAGCGCATGTGTTTTATAACAGAGTACAAATTCAGGATGTATATTTTTTATAACAGAGTAAAAACTGAGGGTGTAAAATTTTAATAACAGGGAAGAAATAGTGGTTTTATATTCTTTAAAACAGAGTAGCATAAGATTACATATTTTAAAGCAGAGCATAGTTATAGGGGGTATATTTTTTATAACAGTATAATCTGAGGGTGTATATTTTAAATAACAGAGTAGAAATAGAGGGTGTATATTTTTTTATAACAGAGTACAAATTGAATGTGTATATTTTTATAGCAGAGAAGAGATAGAGGGTTTCCATTTTTTATAACAGAGTAGCAGAAGGGTGTTTATTTTATTAAAAGCAGAGCATATTTAGAGGGAGTATATATTTTATAACAGAGTACAAATAGAGCGTGTATCTTTAATAACTCAGTATAAATTGTGGGTGTATGTTTTTTATAAAAGAGTAGAAATAGAAGTTTTATATTTTTATAACAGAGTAGTAGAAAAGTGTTTATTTATTTTAAAGCAGAGAATATTTAGAGTGTGTATGTATATTATAACAGAGTAAAACTTTAGGGTGTACATATTTGTAACAGTGTAGTACTAGAGTGTTTATATTTTTATAACAGAGAGGCAGAAGAGTGTTATTTTATTTTAAAGCAGGGTATATATAGAGGGTTTATATCTTTTATAACAGAGTAGAAATAGAGGGTGTAAACATTTTATAACAGAGTACAAATTGTGGGTGTATATTTTTTAACACAGTAGAAATAGAGGGTTTGTATATTTTATAACAGAGTAGAAGAAGGGTGTTTGTTTATTTTAAAGCAGAGTATATTTAGAGGGTTTATATATTTTATAAGAGAGTACAAATTGAGGGTGTATGTATTTTATAACAGTGGAAACTTTTATAAAGGGTATTTATTGTACCTTTATTTTATATTTTTTTATAACAGTGTACAAAATGAGGTTTTATAATTTTCATAACAGTAGAAATAGAGGGTGTATATATTTTATAACAGTACAAATTGAGTGTATGTATTTTTTTATAACAGAGTAAAAAGAAGGGGTTTATATTTTTTATAACAGAGTATCAGAAGTGTGATAATTTATTATAGAGTTTATTTAGAGCGTGTGTGTATTTTAGCAGAGTACAAATTGAGGCTATATCATTTTTATAACAGAGTAAACACAGATGGTGTATATTTTTAATAGCAGGGAGGAAATAGTGGGTTTATATTCTTTAAAACAGAGTAGCATAAGATTATTTATTTTAAAGAAGAGTATATTTATAGGGGGTATATTTTTTATAACAGAGTAAACCCTGAGGGTGTATATTTTAATAACAGAGCAGAAATAGTGGGTGTATATTTTTTATAACTGAGTACAAATTGAATGTGTATATAATAGGGGTTGTATATTTTTTATAACAGTACAAATTGAAGGTACATATGTTTTATAATAGAGTAGAAATAGAGATTTTATGTTTTTATTGAGTACAAATTGAGTGTGTATATTTTTTTATAGCAGAGTAGAAATAGAGAGTTTATATGTTTTATAACAGAGTAGCAGATGAGTGTTTATTTTATTAAAAGCAGAGCATATTTAGAGGGTGTATATATTTTGTAACAGAGTAGAAGTAGTGCGTGTGTGTGTTTAATAACTCAGTATAAATTTTGGGTGTATGTATTTCATAACAGAGTAGAAATAGAAGATTTATATTTTTATAACAGAGTAGTAGAAAAGTGTTTATTTATTTAAAAGCAGAGAATATTTAGAATGTGTATTTATATTATAGCAGAGTAAAACCTAAGGGTGTGTATTTTTATAACAGTGTACTAGTAGAGGGTTTATATTTTTATAACAGAGAGGCAGAAGAGTGTTTTTTTATTTTAAAGCAGAGTATATTTAGAGGGTTTATATTTTTTATAAGAGAGTACAAATTGAGGGTGTATATATTTTATAACAGCGGAAACTTTTATAAAGGTATTTATTTTAGCTTTATTTTATATTTTTTATAACAGAGTACAAAATGAGGGTTTATAATTTTCATAACAGTAGAAATAGAGGGTGTATATATTTTATAACAGTACAAATTGACTGTGTATATTATTTTATAACAGTGTAGAAAGAAGGGGTTTATATTTTTTATAACAGTATCAGAAAGGTGATAATTTATTATAAAGTAGAGTTTATTTAGAGCTCGTGTGTTTTTTAACGGAGTACAAATTGAGGATATATATTTTTTATAACAGAGTAAAAACTGAGGGTGTATATTTTTAATAATAGGGAAGAAATAGTGGTTTTATATTCTCTAAAACAGCATAGAATAAGATTATTTATTTTAAAGCAGAGCATATTTATAGGGGGTATATTTTTATATCAGAGAAGAAAGAGAGGGTGGATATTTTTTATAACAGAGTAAAATTTGATGGTGTATATTTTTAATAACAGAGTAGAAATAGAGGGTGTATATTTTTTATAACAGTACAAATTGACTGTGTATATTATTTTATAACAGTGTAGAAAGAAGGGGTTTATATTTTTTATAACAGAGTATCAGAAAGGTGATAATTTATTATAAAGTAGAGTTTATTTAGAGCTCGTGTGTTTTTTAACGGAGTACAAATTGAGGATATATATTTTTTATAACAGAGTAAAAACTGAGGGTGTATATTTTTAATAATAGGGAAGAAATAGTGGTTTTATATTCTCTAAAACAGCATAGAATAAGATTATTTACTTTAAAGCAGAGCATATATATAGGGGGTATATTTTTTATATCAGAGAAGAAAGAGAGGGTGGATATTTTTTATAACAGAGAAAAATTTGATGGTGTATATTTTTAATAACAGAGTAGAAATAGAGGGTGTATATTTTTTATAACAGAGTACAAATTCACGGTGTATATAATAGCGGTTGTATATTTTTTATAACAGTGTACAAATTGAGGGGGCATATATTTTCTAACAGAGTAGAAATAGAGGTTTTTATTTTATAACGGAGTACAAATTGTCTATATTTTTTATAACAGAGTAGAGATAGAGGATTTACATTTTTTATAACAGAGTAGCAGAAGAGTGTTTATATTTTTAAAAGCAGAGCATATTTAGAGGGTGTATATAATTTATAACAGAGAATAAACAGAGCATGTATTTCAATAACTCAGTACAAATTGCGGGTGTATTTTTTTATAACAGAGTAGTAATAGAAGATTGATATATTTATAACAGAGTAATAGAAAAGTGTTTATTTTTTTTAAAGCATACAATATTTGGAGTGTGTATATATATTATAACAGAGTAAAATATTAGGTTGTATATTTTTATAACAGTGTAGTAGTAGAGGGTTTATATTTTTATAACAGAGAGGCAGAGGAGTGTTTCTTTATTTTAAACCAGAGTATATTTAGAGGGTTTATATTTTTTAAAACACAGTAGAAATAGAGGGTGTAAATATTTTATAATAGTGTACAAACTGTGGGTGTATATTTTTTATAAGAGAGTAGAAATAGAGGGTTTGTATATTTTATAGTACAGTAGCAGAAGAGTGTTTGTTTATTTTAAAGCAGAGTATATTTAGAGGGTGTATACTTTTTATAACAGAGTACAAATTGGGGGTGTATTTCTTTTATAACAGTGGAAATGGAGGGCGTATATTTTAATAACAGTACAAAATGAGGGTGAATGTATTTTATAGCAGTAGAATTACAGGTTGTATATTTTTTGATAACAGAGAACAAATTGAAGTTGTATATTATTTATAACAAGAGAAATGTAATGTTTATATATTTATAATAGAATAGCAAAAGAGTGACTGTTTATTTTGACACAGAGGGTATTTAGTGGGTGAATATTTTTAATAACAGAGTAGAAATAGGGGGTGTATATTTTTTATAACCGAGTACAAATTGAGGGTTTATAATTTTTATAACAGTAGAAATAGAGGGTGTATATTTTTTATAACATAGTAGAAATAGAGGGTGTATATTTTATATAACAGTACAAATTAAGGGTGTATATATTTTATAATGAAGTAGAAATACAGGGTGTATATTTTTTATAACCGTGTAGCAGGATAGTGGTTATTTATTTCAAAGCACAGTATATATAGAGGGTGTATATTTTTTATACCAGACTACAAATTTAAGGTGTGTATTTTTTATAACATTAGAAATAGAGTTTTATATTATTTATAATAGAGTAACATGAGAGGGCTTTTTTATATTAAAGCAGAGTATATTTAGAGTGTGTATATATTTAATAACCAAGTAGACAAGAAGGCTTATATATTTTATAACAAAGTAGAAATAGAGGGTGAATATTTTTTATGACAGCAGAAAAAGAGGGTGTAAATTTTTTATAACAGTGTAGCAGAAGAGAGTTTATTTTACAGCAGAGGATATTTAGAGGGAGTATAATTTTCATAGCAGAGTAGTAATAGCGGGTGTCTAATTTTTAAAATAGAGAACAAATTGATGGTGTATCTATTAATAACAGAGTAGAAATAGATGGTGCATATTTTTTATAACAGAGTAGCAGAGTTGCAGATGTGTGCTTATTTATTTAAAGCAGAGTGTATTCAAAGGGTGTATATTTTTTATAACAGTAAAATTTCAGGGTGTATATATTCTATAACAGAGAAGAAATAGAGGGTGTATATTTTTTATAACAGAGTAGCAGAAGAGAGTTTACTTATTTTAAAGCAGAGTTTATATAGAGGGTGTATGTTTTTAATAACGGAGTACAAATTGAGGGTTTATAATTATTATAACAGTAGAAATTGAGGCTGTATATATTTTATAACAGTACAAATTGTGTGTGTATATTTTTTTATAACAGGGTAGAAAGAAGGGGTTTACATTTTTTATAACAGAGTATCAGAAGTGTGATAATTTATTATAAAGTAGAGTTTATTTAGAGCGTGTGTGTTTTTTAACAGTGTCCAAATTGAGGATATATATTTTTTATAAGAGTAAAAACTGAGGGTGTATATTTTCAATAACAGGGAAGAAATAGTGCTTTTATATTTTTAAAACAGAGAAGCATTAGATTATTTATTTTAAAGCAGAGTATATTTATAGGGGGTATATATTTTATAACACAGTAAAATCTGAGTGTTTATATTTTTAATAACAGAGTAGAAATAGAGGGTGTATATTTTTTATAAAAGAGTACAAATTGAGGGTGTATATAATAGTGGTTGTATATTTTTTATAAAAGTTTACAAATTGAGGGGCATATATTTTCTAACAGAGTAGAATTAGAGGTTTTTTTTTTATAACGGAGTACAAATTGAGTGTGTATATTTTTTATAGCAGAGTAGAGATAGAGGATTTACATATTTTATAACAGAGTAGCAGAAGAGAGTTTATTTTATTAAAAGCAGAGCATATTTAGAGGGTGTATATAATTTATAACAGAGTAGAAACAGAGCGTGTATCTTTAATAACTCAGTATAATTTGTGGGTGTATGTTTTTATAACAGAGTAGAAATGGAAGGTTTATATTTTTATAACAGAGTAATAGAAAAGTGTTTATATTTTTTAAAGCATAGAATATTTTGAGTGTATATATATATATATATATAATAACCGAGTAAAATACTAGGATGTATATTTTATAACAGTGTAGTTGTAGAGGGTTTATATTTTCATAACCGAGAGACAGAGGAGTGTTTTTTTATTTTAAAGCAGAATATATTTAAAGGGTTTATATTTTTTATAACAGAGTAGGAATAGAGGGTTTAAACATTTTATAACAGAGTACAAATTGTGGGTGTATATTTTTTATAAGAGAGTAGAAATAGAGGGTTTGTATATTTTATAATACAGTAGCAGAAGAGTGTTTGTTTATTTTAAAGCAGAGTATATTTAGAGGTTGTATATTTTTTATAACAGAGTACAAATTGAGGGTGTATTTGTTTTATAACAGTGAAAACGGATGGTGCATATTTTAATAACAGTACAAAATGAGGGTGTATGTATTTTATAACAGAGTAGAATGCAAGTTGTTTACTTTTTGATAACAGAGAACAAATTGAAGGTGTATATTATTTATAACTATAGAAATGTAATTTTTATATGTTTATAACAGAATAGCAGAAGAGTGATTGTTTATTTTGATGCAGAGGGTATTTAGTGGGTGAATATTTTTAGTAACAGAGTAGAAATAGAGGTTGTATGTTTTTTATAACAGTACAAATTGAGGGTTTATAATTTTTATAACAGTAGAAATAGAGTGTGTATATTTTTATAACATCGTAAAAATAGAGGGTGTATAATTTTTATAACAGTACAAATTAAGGGTGTATATATTTTATAATGTAGAAATACAGGGTGTGTATTTTTTATAACAGTGTAGCAGAAGAGTGATTATTTGTTTCAAAGCAGAGTATATTTAGAGTGTGTATATATTTAATATCCAAGTAGACATAGAAGGCTTATATATTTTATAACACAGTGGAAATAGAGGGTGAATATTTTTTATAACAAAGTAGAAATAGAGGGTGTATATTTTTTATAACAGTGTAGCAGAAGGGAGTTTATGGTGTCTATTTTTATAACAGTGTAAAAACTGTGTATATTTTTTATAACAGAGTACAAATTGTGGTTGTATATATTTTATAACAGAGAACACATACATGGTGTTCCTTTTTTATAACAGAGTAACAGAAGTCTTTTTATTTATATTAAATCAGTTTCTTTAGAGGGTATGTGTTTTCTATAACAGTACAAATTGAGGATGTATATATTTTATAACAGAGTAGAAGTAGAGGGTGTATATATTTTATAACAGTACAAATTGAGGGTGTATATTTTTTATAACAGAGTAGAAATAGAGGGTGTATATTTTTTATAACAGTGCAAATTTAGGGTGTATATATTTTATAACAAAGTAGAAATACAGGGTGTATATTTTTTATAACAGTGTAGCAGGATAGTGGTTATTTATTTAAAAGCAAAGTATATTTAGAGGGTGTATATTTTTAATAACAGAGTAGAAATAGAGGGTGTATATTTCTTATAACAGAGAACAAATTGAGGGTTTATAATTTTTATAACAGTAGAAATAGAGGGTGTATATTTTTTATAACCATACAAATTGAAGGTGTATTTATTTAATAACGAAGTAGAAATACAGGGTGCATATTTTTTATGACAGTGTAGCAGAATAGTGGTTATTTATTTCAAAGCAGAGTATATTTAGAGGGTGTATATTTTTTATAACAGAGTACAAATTTAGGGTGTATATTTTTTATAACATTAGAAATAGAGTTTTTATATTATTTATAATAGAGTAGTATGAGAGTGCTTTTTTATATTACAGCAGAGTATATTTAGAGTGTGTATATATTTAATAACCAAGTCGACATATAAGCCTTATATATTTTATAACACATTTGAAATGGAGGGTGAATATTTTTTATAACAGAGTAGAAATTGAGGGTGTATATTTTTTATAACAGTGTATCGGAAGAGTGTTTATTCATTTTAAAGTAGAGGATATTTAGAGGGAGTATAATTTTGATAGCAGAGTAGTAGTAGGGGGTGTTCATTTTTTATAATAGAGAACAAATTGATGGTTTATATATTAATAACAGAAGAAATAGATGGTGTATATTTTTTATAACAGAGTCGCAGAGTAGCAGATGTGTGCTTATTTATTTAAAGCAGAGTATATTTAGAGGGTATATATTTTATATAACAGAGTAAAATTTCAGGGTGTATATATTCTATAACAGAGAAGAAATAGAGGGTGTATGATTTTTATAACAGAGTAGCAGAAGAGAGTTTACTTATTTTAAAGCAGAGTATACATAGGGCGTGTATATTTTTTATAACAGTACAAACTGTGTGTGTACATATTTTTATAACAGAGTAGAAAGAAGGGGTGTATATTATAACCGAGTAGGAGAAGAGGGTTTGTTTATTTGAAAGCAGAGTATATTTAGAGAGTGTATATTTTTTATAACAGAGTAAAATTTCAGGGTGTATATATTCTATAACAGAGAAGAAATAGAGGGTATATGTTTTTTTATAATAGAGTAGCAGAAGAGAGTTTACTTATTTGAAACCAGAGTATATATAGGGCGTGTGTATTTTTTATAACAGTACAAATTGTGTGTGTACATATTTTTATAACAGAGTAGAAAGAAGGGGTGTATATTTTTTTATAACCGAGTAGGAGAAGAGGGTTTGTTTATTTTAAAGCAGAGTATATTTAGAGGGTGTATATTTTTTATAACAGTACAAATTGAGTTTGTTTATATTTTATAACGAAGTAGAAATACAGGGTGTATATTTTTTATAACAGTGTAGCAGAATAGTCGTTATTTATTTCAAAGCAAAGTACATTTAGAGGGTGTAAATTTTTTAAAACAGAGTACAAATTGAGTGTGTATATTATATTGGTTGTATATTTTTTATAACAGAGAAATTGAGGGGGCATAAATTTTTAATAGAGATAGAAGTTTTATTTTTAATTATAACGGAGTACAAATTGAGTGTGTATATTTTTTATAGCAGAGTAGAGATAGAGGGTTTACATTTCTTATAACAGAGTAGCAGAAGAGTGTTTATTTTATTAAAAGGACAGCATATTTAGATGGTGTATATATTTTATAACAGAGTAGAAATAAAGCATGTATCTTTAATAACAGCATAAATTGTGGGTGTATGTTTTTTATAACAGAGTATAAATAGAAATTTTATATTTTTATAACAGAGTAATAGAAAAGTGTTTTTTTATTTTAAATCAGAGAATATTTAGAGTGTATATATATATTATAACAGGGTAAAACTTTAGGGTATATATTTTATAACCGTGTAGTATTAGAGGGTTTATATTTTTATAACAGAGAGGCAGAAGGGTGTTTTTTTATTTTAAAGTAGAGTATATTTTGAGGGTTTATATTTTTTATAACAGAGTAGAAATAGAGGGTGTAAAAATGTTTTAACAGTACAAATTGTGGGTGTATATTATTTATAAGACAGTAGAAATAGAGGGTTTGTATATTTTATAACAGAGTAGCAGAAGAGTGTTTATTTTAAAGCAGAGTATATTTAGAGAGTGTATATTTTGTATAACAGAGTACAAATTGAGGGTGTATGTATTTTATAACAGTGGAAATAGAGGGTGTATATTTTTAATAAGAGAGTACAAATTGAGGGTGTATGTATTTTATAACAGTAGAATTACAGGTTGTGTATTTTTTTATAACAGAGAACAAATTGAAGGTGTATATTATTTATAACAATAGAAATGTAATGTTTATATTTTATAACAGAATAGCAGAAGAGGGATTATTTATTTTGATGCAGATCATAATAAGTGGGTGAATATTTTTTATAACAGTGTAAAAACTGACAGTGTATATTTTTTATAACAGAGAAGACATACAGGGTGTTTTTTTTTTAACAGTAACGGAAGACTGTTTATTTATATTAAAGCAGATTATTTAGAGTGTGTGTGTATTATACAAGAGTGTAAATTGAGGGTGTATATTTTTTATAACAGTGTAGAAATAGAGGGTGTATATTTTCTATAACAGAGTACAAATTGAGTTTGTGTATTTTTTATAACAGAGTAGAAATTGAGGGTGTACATTTTTTATAACATAGTAGAAATAGAGGGTGTATATTTTTTATAACAGTACAAATTTAGGGTGTATATATTTTATAACGAAGTAGAAATACAGGGTGCATATTTTTATAACAGTGTAGCAGAATAGTGGTTATTTATTTCAAAGCAGACTATATTTAGAGTATGTATATATTTAATAACCAAGTCGACATTGAAGGCTTATGTATTTTATAACACAGTAGAAATAGAGGGCGAATATGTTTTATAAAAGAGTAGAAATAGAGGGCGTATATATTTTATAACAGTGTAGCAGAAGTGTGTTTATTTATTTTAAAGTAGAGGATATTTAGAGAGAGTATAATTTTCATAGCAGAGTAGTAGTAGGGCGTGTCTATTTTTTATAATAGAGAACAAATTGATGGAGTATCTATAAATAACAGAGAAGAAATAGATGGTGTATATTTTATTATTGCAGAGAAGCAGAGTAGCAGATGTGTCCTAATTTATTATAAAGCAGAGTATATTTAGAGGGTGTATATTTTTTATAACAGGGTAAAATTTCAGGGTGTGTATATTCTATAACAGAAGAAATACAGTTTGTATATTTTTTATAAAAGAGTAGCAGAACAGAGTTTACTTATTTTAAACCAGAGTATATATGGAGGGTGTATATGTTTTATAACAGAGTACAAATTGAGAGTTTATAATTTTATAACAATAGAAATAGAAGGTGTATATTTTTTATAACAGTACAAATTGAGTGTGTATATTTTTTTATAAAAGAGTAGAAAGAAGCGTCTTATATTTTTTTAAGAGTATCAGAAGTGTGATAATTTATTATAAAGCAGAGTATATTAAGAGTATGTATATTATTTATAACAGGTTACAAAGTGAGGGTGTATATTTTTTATCACAGTAGAAATAGAGAGTGTATATTTTTATAACAGAGTAGCAGAAAATTTTATTTATTTTAAAGCAGAGTATATTTAAAGGGTGCATAATTTTCATAAGAATGTAGAAACAGAGCTGTCATATAATAGAGAGTGTATATTTTGTAAAACAGAGTAGCAGAAATTTTTATTTATTTTAAAGTAGAGTATATTAAAGGGTGTATAATTTTCATAAGAGTGTAGAAACAAGGTGTTATATTTTTCATAACTTATTAGCAGAGGAGTTTATAATTATTTAAAGCAGAGCATATTTAGAGGGTACATATATTTTATAACAGTAGAAATTAAGGTTCTATATTTTTCTTAACAGCGTAAAAATAACTGGGTTATATTTTTTATAACAGAGTAGAAGAATAGTGTTTATTTATTTTAAAGCAGAGTATATTAAGAGTGTGTATATTAATAACAGGTTACAAAGTGAGGGTGTATATATTTTATCACAGTAGAAATAGAGAGTTTATATTATTTATAACAGAGAAGCAGAAATTTTTATTTATTTTAAAGGAGAGTATATTTAAAGGGTGTATAATTTTCATAAGACTGTAGAAACAGAGGTGTTGTATTTTTCATTACTGAGAGCAGAGGAGTTTTTAATTATTTAAAGGAGAGCATATTTAGAGGGTACATATTTTTTATAAGAGAGTACAAATTGAGGTTCTATATTTTTCATAACACTGTAGAAATAGAGGGATTATAATTTTTATAACAGAGTAGCAGAATAGTGTTTGTTTATTTTAAATCAGAGTATACTAAGAGTGTGTATATTATTAATAACAGGTTGCAAAGTGGGGGTGTATAATATTTATCACAGTAGAAATAGAGAGTGTATATTTTTCATAACAGAGTAGCAGAAGTTTTATTTATTTTAAAGCAGAGTATATTTAAAGGGTGCATAATTTTCATAAGAGTGTAGAAACAGTGGTGTTACATTTTTCATATCTGAGCAGCAGAGTACTTTTATTTATTTAACGCAGAGCATATTTAAAGTTTACATATTTTTTATTAGAGAGTAAAAATTAATGTTCTATATTTTTCATAACAGGGTAGAAATAGAGGGATTATATATTTATAAGAGAATAGCAGAATAGTGTTTATTTTAAAGCAGAGTATATTGAGAGTGTGTATATTATTAATAACAGGTTACAAAGTGAGGGTGTATATATTTTATCAGTAGAAATAGAGAGTGTATATTTTTTATAACAGAGTATCAGAAGTTTTTATTTATTTTAAAGCAGAGTATATTTAAAGGGTGTATAATTTTCATAATAGTGTGGTAACAGGTGCTATATTTTTCATAACTGAGTAGCAGAGGAGTTTTCATTTATTTAAAGCAGAGCATGTTTAGAGGGTACATATTTTTTATAACAAAGTAAAAATTGAGGTTCTATATTTTTCATAACAGAGTAGAAATTGTGTGTTTATATTTTTTATAACAGAATAGCAGAATAGTGTTTATTTTAAAGCAGAGTATATTAAGAATGTGCATATTTTTTGTAAGAGGTTACAAAGTGAGGGTGTATATTTCTTATAACAGTAGACATAGAGAGTGTATATATTTTGTGACAGAGTAGCAGAAATTTTTATTTATTTTAAAGCAGAATATATTTAAATGGTGTATAATTTTCATAAGTGTGTAGTAACAGGTGTTATATTTTTCATAACTGAGCAGCAGAGGAGTTTTTATTTATTTAAAGCAGGGCATAGTTAGAGGGTTCATATTTTTTATAAGAGTAAAAATTAAGGTTACATATTTTTCGTAACAGGGTAGAAATTGAGGGTTTATATTTTTTGTAACAGAATAGCAGAATAGAGTTTATTTATTTTATAGCAGAGTATATTAAGAATTTGTATATTATTCATAACAGGTTACAAAATGAGGGTGTATATTTTTTATCACAGTATAAATAGAGAGTGTATATTTTTATAACGGAGTAACAGAAAATTTTATTTATTTTAAAGCAGAGTATATTTAAAGGGTGTATAAATTTCATAAGAATGTAGAAACAGAGCTGTCATATAATAGAGAGTGTATATTTTGTAAAACAGAGTTGCAGAAATTTTTATTTATTTTAAAGCAGAGTATATTAAAGGGTGTATAATTTTCATAAGAGTGTAGAAACAGTGGTGTTATATTTTTCATAACTTATTAGCAGAGGAGTTTATAATTATTTAAAGCAGAGCATATTTAGAAGGTACATATTTTTTATAACAGAGTTAAAATTAATGTTCCATATATTTCTTAACAGTTTAGAAATAACGGTATTATATGTTTTTACAACAGAGTAGCAGAATAGTGTTTGTTTATTTTAAAGCAGATTATATTAATAACGTGTATATTATTTATAACAGGTTGCAAAGTGTGGGTGTATAATATTTATCACAGTGGAAATAGAGAGTGTATATTTTTCATAACAGTAGCAGAGGATTTTATTTAGTTTAAAGCAGAGTATAGTTAAAGGGTGTATAATTTTCATAAGAGTGTTGAAACAGAGGTGTTATATTTTTCATATCTGAGCAGCAGAGTAGTTTTATTTATTTAACGCAGAGCATATTTTAAGTTTACATATTTTTTATTAGAGAGTATAAATTAACGTTCTATATTTTGTATAACAGAGTAGTAATTAAGGGATTATATTTTTCATAACAATAGCAGAATGGTTTTTATTTATTTTAAAGCAGAGTATATTAAGAGTGTGTATTTTATTAAAACAGGTTACAAAGTGTGACTGTATATTTTTTATAACAATATACATAGGGAGCATATATTTTCTATAACAGAGTAGCAGAAATTTTTATTTATTTTAAAGCAGAATATATTTAAAGGGTATATAATTTTCATAAGAGTGTAGTAACAGGTGTTAAATTTTTCATATCTGAGTAACAGAGGAGTATTTATTTATTTAAACCAGAGAATATTTAGAGGGTACATATTTTGTAAAACAGTAAAAAGTGAGGTTCTTTATGTTTCATAACAGAGTAGAAATAGAGGGATTATATTTTTTATAACAGAATAGCAGAAGTTTATTTATTTTAAAGCAGAGTATACTAAGAATGTGTATATTATTTCCAACAGATTACAAAGTGTGTGTGTATATTTTTTATAACAGAGTAGCAGAAATTTTTATTTATTTTAAAGGAGAGTATATTAAAAGGTGTATAATTTTCATAAGAGTGTAGTAACAGGTGTTATATTTTTCATAACTGAGTAGCAGAGGATGTTTTGATTATTTAAAGCAGAGCATATTTGGAGGGTACATATTTTTTATAACAGAGTAAAAATTAAGTTTCCATATATTTCATAACAGTGTAGAAATAGAGTGATTCTATTTTTTATAACAATAGCAGAATAGTGTTTATTTATTTTAAAGCAGAGTATATTAAGTGTGTATATTATTAACATGTTACAAAGTGAGGGTTAATGATTTTTTATCACAGTAGAAATAGAGAGTGTATGTTTTGTATAACCGAGTAGCAGAAATTTATATTTATTTTAAAGCAGATTATGTTTAACGGATGTATAATTTTCATAAGAGTGTAGTAAGAGAGTTGTTAAATTTTTCATAACTGAGTATCAGAGGAGTTTTGTTTAAAGCAGAGCATATTTAGAGGGTACATATTTTTTGTAACAGAGTAAAAATTGTGGTTCTATATTGTTCATAACAGGGTAGAAATAGAGGGATTATATTTTTTATAACAGAGTAGCAGAAGAGAGTTCATTCATTTTAAAGCAGAGTATATTAAGTGTGTATATTATTAATAACAGGTTACAAAATTAGGGTGTATATTTTTAATAACAGTAGAAATAGAGTGTGTATATTTTTATAACAGAGTAGCAGAAATTTTAATTGATTTTTAATCAGAGTATATTTAAAGTGTGTATCATTTTCATAAGGGAGTAGAAACAGAGGTGTTATATTTTTCAATACTGAGTGGCAGAGGAGTTGTTAATTATCTAAAGCAGAGCATAGTTAGATGGTACATATTTTTTAAAATAGTGTAAATATGAAGGTTCTATATTTTTCATAAGAGTGTAGAAACAGAGGGATTATATTTTTTATAACAGAATAGCAGGATAATTTTTATTTATTTTAAGCAGAGTATATTAAGTGTATGTATATTATTAATAACAGGTTACAAAGTGAGGGTGTATATTTTTTATCACAGTAGAAATAGAGAGTGTATATTTTGTATAACCGAGTACCAGAAATTTTTATTTATTTATTTTAAAGCAGAGTATATTAAAGTTTGTATAATTTCACAAGAGTGTAGAAGTAGAGGTGTGTATTTTTTATCATAGTAGAAATAGGAGAGTGTCTATTTTTATAACAGAGTAGCAGAGGTTTTTATTTATTTTAAAACAGAGTATATTAAAGAGTGTATAATTTTCATAAGAGTTTACAAAGAGAGGTGTTATACTTTTCATAACTGAGTAGCAGAGGAGTTTTTAATTATTTAACCAGAGCATATTTAGAGGGTATATATATTTTATAACAGAGTAAAAATTGTGGATCTATATTTTTCATAACAGGGTAGAAAAAGAGGGATTATATTTTTTATAACAGAGAAGCAGAAGAGAGTTTATTTACTTTAAAGCAGAGTATATAAAGAGTGTGTATATTATTAATACCAGGTTACAATATGAGGGTGTATATTTTTACCTAAAAAGACATAGAGAGTTAATATTTTGTAAAACAGAGTAGCAGAAATTTTTATTAATTTTAAAGCAGAGTATATTAAAGTGTGTATAATTTTCATAAGAGTGTAGAAACAGAGGTGTTATATTTTTCATATCTGAGCAGCAGCAGAATTTTTAATTATTTAAAGCAGAGCATATTTAGAGGGTACATATTTTATATAAGAGAGTAAAAATTTAGGTTCTATATTTTTCAAAGCAGGGTAGAAATAGAGGCATTATATTTCTTATAACAGAGTACAGAATAGTTTTTATTTATTTTAAAGCAGAGTATATTAAGAATGTGTATATTATTAGTAACAAGTTACAAAGTGAGGGTGTATATTTTTTATCACAGTAGAAATAGAGAGTGTATATTTTGTATAACAGAGTAGGAGAAATTTTTATTTATTTTAAAGCAGAGTATATTAAAGGGTGTATAATTTTCATAAGAGTGTAGAAACAGAGGTGTTATATTTTTCTTATCTGAGCAGCGGAGGAGTTTTTATTTATTAGAAACGAGCATATTAAAGGGTACATATTTTTTATAAGAGAGTAAAAAGTGGGGTACTATATTTTTCATAACAGAGTAAAAATTGAAGGATTATATTTTTTATAACAGTAACAGAAGAGAGTTTATTTTAAAGCAGAGTATGTTTGAAGAGTGTATACTTTTCATAAGAGTGTATTAACAGCTGTTATATTTTTCATAACTGAATAGCAGAGGATTTTTTATTTATTTAAAGCAGAGCATTTTTAGAGGGTACATATTTTTTATAAGAAAGTAAAAATTAAAGTTCTATATTTTTCATTACAGGGTAGAAATAGAGGCATTATATTTTTTATAACAGAGTAGCAGAAGAGTGTTTATTTATTTTAAAGCAGAGTATATTAATAGTGTGTATATTATTAATAACAGGTTACAAAGTGAGGGTGTATATTTTTTATCACAGTAGAAATAGATAGTTTATATTTTTTATAACAGAGTAACAGATGTTTTTATTTATTTTAAAAGAGTATATTAAAGAGTGTATAATTTTCATAAGAGTGTAGAAAGAGAGGTTTTATATTTTTCATAACTGAGTAGCAGAGGAATTTTTTAATTATTTAAACAGAGCATATTTAGAGGCTATATTTATTTTATAATAGAGTAAAAATTGTGGATCTATATTTTTCATAACAGGGTAGAAAAAGAGGGATTATATTTTTTATAACACAGTAGCAAAAGGGAGTTTATTTATTTTAAAGCAGAGTATATATAGAGTGTGTATATTATTAATACCAGGTTACAATATGAGGGTGTTTATTTTTTTATCTAAGTAGACATAGAGAGTGTATATTTTTTATAACAGAGTAGCAGAAATTTTTATTTATTTTAAAGCAAAGCGTATTTAAATGTTGTATAATTTTCATAAGAGTGTATTAACAGAGGTGTTATATTTTTCATATCTGTGCAGCAGAGGAGTATTTATTTAAAGCAGAGCATATTTAGAGGTTATATATTTTTTATAACAGAGTAAAAATTAAGGTTCTATATTTTTCATAACAGGGTAGAAATAAAGGAATTATATTTTTTATAACAGAATAGGAGAATAGTGTTTACTTATTTTAAAGCAGAGTATATTAAGAGTGTGCATATTATTTTTAAGAGGTTACAAAGTGAGGGTGTATATTTCTTATAACAGTACACATAGAGAGTGTATATTTCTTGTGACACAGTAGCAGAAATTTTTATTTATTTTAAAGCAGAGTATATTTAAAGGGTGCAGAATTTTCATAAGAGTGTAGTAAGAGGTGTTATGTTTTTCATATCTGAGCAGCAGAGGAGTATTTTTTATTTAAGGGCATAGTTAGAGGGATTATATTTTTTATAAGAGTAAAAATTAAGGTTACATATTTTTCATACCAAGGTAGAAAATGAGGGTTTATATTTTTTATAAAAGAATAGCAGAATAGTGTTTTTATTTTAAAGCAGAGTATATTAAGAGTATGTATATTATTTATAACAGGTTACAAAGTGTGGATGTATAATTTTTATCACAGTAGAAATAGATAGTGTATATGTTTATAACAGAGTAGCAGAAAATTTTATTTATTTTAAAGCAGAGTATATTTAAAGGGTGTATAATTTTCATAAGAGTGTAGAAACAGAGCTGTCATATAATAGAGAGTGTATATTTTGTAAAACAGAGTAGCAGAAATTTTTATTTATTTTAAAGCAGAGTATATTAAAGGGTGTATAATTTTCATAAGAGTGTAGAAACAGGTGTTATATTTTTCATAACTTATTAGCAGAGGAGTATATAATTACTTAAAGCAGAGCATATATAGAGGGTATATATTTTTTATAACAGAGTTAAAATTAAGGTTCCATATATTTCTTAACAAGGTAGAAATAACGGGATTATTTTTTTATAACAGAGTAGCAGAATAGCGTTTATTTATTTTAAAGCAGAGTATATTAAGAGTGTGTATATTATTAATAACAGGTTACAAAGTGAGGGTGTATATATTTTATCACAGTAGAAATAGAGAGTGTATATTTTTTATAACAGAGAAGCAGAAATTTTTATTTATTTTAAAGCAGAGTATATTTAAAGGGTGTATAATTTTCATAAGTGTGTAGAAACAGAGGTGTTATATTTTTCATAACTGAGCAGCAGAGGAGTTTTTAATTATTTAAAACAGAGCATATTTAGAGGTTACATATTTTTTATAACAGAGGAAAAATTAAGGTTCTTTATATTTCATAACAGGGTAGAAATACAGGGATTATATTTTTTATAACAGAATAGCAGAATAGTGTTTATTTATAAGCAGAGTATATTAAGAGTGTGTATATTTTTTATAACAGGTTACAAAAATATACAAAGTGTATATATTTTATAACAGTAGACAGAGAAAGTGTTTATTTTTTACAAGAGAGTAGCAGAATTTTTTATTTATTTTAAAGCAGAATATATTTAGTAGTATATAATTTTCATAAGATTGTAGTAACTGGTGTTATATTTTTCAAAACTGAGTAGCAGAGGAGTTTTTATTTATTTAAAGCAGAGCTTATTTAGAGGGTACATATTTTTAATAAGAGAGTAAAAATTGAGATTCTGTATATTTCATAACAGGGTAGAAATAGATTATGTTTTTTAAAACAGAATAGCAGAATAGTGTTCATTTATTTTAAAGCAGAGTATATTAAGGGTGTGTATATTATTAATACCAGGTTACTAAGTGAGGATGTGTATTTTTTATCACAGTAGAAGTAGAGAGTGTATATTTTTTATAGCAGAGGAACAGAAATTTTTATTTATTTTTAAGCAGAGTATATTTACAGTGTATATAATTTTCATAAGAGTGTAGCAACAGAGGTGTTATGTTTTTCATAACTGAGTAGCAGAGAAGTCTTTAATAATTTAAAGCAGAGAATATTGAGGGTACATATTTTTTATAACAGAGTAAAAATTGAGGTTCTATTTTTCATAACAGGGTAGAAATAAATGGATTATATTTTTTATAACAGAGTAGCAGAATAGTGTTTATTTATTTTAAAGCAGAGTATATTAAGAGTGTGTATATTATTAATAACAGGTTACAAAGTGAGGGTCTATATTTTTTCTCACAGTAGAAATAGAGAGTGTATATTTTTATAACAAAGTAGCAGAAATTTTTATTTATTTTAATGCAGAGTGTATTAAGTGTGTGTATATTATTAATAACAGGTTACAAAGTGAGGGTGTGTATTTTTTTATCACAGTAGAAATAGAGAGTGTATATTTTTATAACAGAGTTGCAGAGGTTTTTATTTATTTTAAAGCAGAGTATATTTAAAGGGTGTATTCTTTTCATAAGAGTGTAATAACAGTGGTGTTATATTTTTGATATCTGAGTAGCAGTGGAGTTTTAATTATTTAAAGCAGAGCATATTTACAGGGTACATATTTTTTATAATAGAGTAAAATTTGAGTTTCTATATTTTTCATAACAGGGTAGAAATAGAGGGATTACATTTTTTGTATCAGAGTAGATGTAAAGTGTGTATTTTAAAGCAGAGTATATTAAAGTGTGTATAATTTTCATAAAAGTGTAGGAACAGAGGTGTTATATTTTTCATATCTGAGCAGCAGAGGTGTTTTAATTATTTAAAGCAGAGCATATTTAGAGGGTACCTATTTTTATAGGAGAGTAAAAATTGAGGTTCTATATTTTTCTTAATAGGGCAGAAATAGAGGGATTATATTTTTTATAACAGAGTAGCAGAATACTGTATATTTATTTTAAAGAAGAGTATATTAAGAGTGTGTATATTATTAA
>PVKV010026821.1:0-27347 GCA_004027835.1 Alouatta palliata
AGGGGAGCATCTCACACTGGGGTCTGTCGGGGGGAAAAAGGGGAGGGACAGCAGGGGGTGGGGAGTTGGGGAGGGATACAATGGGGAGAAATAACAGATACAGGTGATGGGGAGGAAGGCAGCAAATCACACTGCCATGTGTGTACCTATGTAAAAATCTTGCATGTTCTTGTACCCCCAAACCTAAAATGCAATAAAAAGTATATTAAAAAAAAAAAAAAAAAAAAGCTCTTCAGAAGACTTGATCCATTGAAAATCACTGATTAAAAAAAAATGTTTAACATATACCGCTTTACCACTTATCAATTCTGTCCATACTTTAATAAACACACAAATATTTTTCATGGCTTCTTGTAGAAAGATAGGCAATAAATAAGATCAGTATATTCTGCTGAATTGATGCACCACGAGGTAACTGCAATGGTGGTGAAGAACTGCTGCTTTGGTTCATTTAATATTAATGATCCCTGATGTAATGAGTTCTGAGAATGTGAACTCCTTAAGGACAGGGACTGTATCAGACAGGATCTTGGAAGAAAAGAGATAATACCTTCAAAATGATATTTAAACTTTCACATTTAAACTGTAAAGTTTAAATATCTGTTTTCAAATGTGTTAGCAAGATGTATGGAAACTTTAAGGAACAATTACTGAAATAGGAGCCTTTAGAATTTCTGGGCCTGATGAGGAAAAAGGAACAGTTATAGAAATTAAAGGCAGGAGAGGATTATGGCTCAGTTGAAGGATGCATTTAGACCTCTCGCCCCTGAAGAGATGGAGCCAAGGAAATAAATGTCCTGACCACATTCTCTTTCTTCTATTCAATCTCCTGCTCGTGCTCCTCATTGGTCAAACCCAACAGAATCCAAAACACAAAATACCTATTGATAAAGTCCATACAGAGCCACACGTAGGTCACAGATCAGGATTAATCTAGGGAAAAAGGCAGAGTGAATGTGGAAGGGCAAGTGGAAGATGGCTACATGGGGTCAATAGGATTGTTTCTTTTTAAAATCAATGGGATCTCCTACCCCCAATACCTATAGGGTTTGGTACCTATAATATTCCTAGCAAGAACTATGTGAATTATGATTGTCAATGACCAATAAAATTATAAAGCAAGAGAAATGAAAGTAACATTTATTGGGAACCTCCCAGTTACCAGGTATTTAATTTCATTGAAAGTCACAATAACTTGGTGAGATGAATTGTGATTATAGCCATCTTACAGTTGAGAAAACAGCAAGTCAAAGAGGTTGAGCAACTTAATACAGGGGCATATCACCTATACGTGCAAAAAAGGAATTCCGGCCTGGGCCTAGTCAGCTATGGGTCCAAGGATTTTCTCTAACACCATGCAACTCTGTTACTCCAAGCAGAAATACAGGTCAGAACCACAGGAAACCTTAAGCGATCTCTCCATGATGAGATTGGATGTAAAAATTGATACAATTCACTTTGTTAGGCACCAGGGAAATAGAAGTTCATGGCTTCTTCCTACCCTCACAGGGTTAGTAATCTCACATATATTTAAATCATTTGTGGAAGGGTTACCACATGGGTGGCCCAGGCGTTAAAATAAAAGCCATAATTTATCATTCATTCACCCATTCATTCACTCATTAATCTATTTTCCCATTTATTCATTCACTGAGGGCTTGACATCATTCTAGTCTGGGACAATGACACTGTAAATAACCTAAAGTCCCTCATTACACAGAATTCATATCCTGGTGGGAGTCAAAAAATAAACCAACAAATAAGTAAACAGGAAAAATAATAGGTAGTGATAAGTATTATGCAGAGAATTAAAGCAGGTGATGTGATAAAGAATGATGGGTGGTTTTGTTAATTTGGGAAGTCAGTTAGAACTCTTCAGGAAGGTTTATATCTCAGCTGTGATCTGCAGGTCTGAAGGAACCAGCTCTGAGAAAATCAAAGGCAATAAAATTTCCCATAGTGAGGAAGCTCTAAGGCAGGAATTCTAGGATGTAAAAGGAAACTGAGAAAGCTAAAACATAATGAGCTAGGGGAACCCTTATAAAATTGAATTTAAAAAAGTATTTTGAGTAGATAATACAGGAATTTTAGCCTACCCAAGGGGGATGGGAAGCCATTAGCAGGTTTTGAGTAAGGAATGGACTGATCTGATGCACAGTTCCAGTGCATTGCTCTGGCTGCTTTCCCAACTATAGAGTGGGGGAGGGAGAACAGAAAAAACCTACTAAAGCACTGTTGTAGGGATAAAGGAGAAGATACTGGAGGCTTGAACTAGGGTGATGGTAGTGAAGCTGAAGAGAAGAGGATACTCTCAGGCCATGATCTGGAGGTAAAAGGTGTCAGCAGCATGTGCTGAATTTTCAGATGTGGTACGTGCAGGAGACAGGAATCCAGGATAAACTCATTGAAATAATAAAGACTAAGGAAGAAGTAGACAGGGAGAAGTGAATGAGAATGGACATTCAGAATTTTCTTTCAACCATGTTAAATATGACATACTTGTTAAAACCTAAGTGGAGATGGCACACTGGAAGGTGGGTGCAGATATTGGAAAAACCAAGACTGGAGACATGCTTTTGGGGTTACTGATACATAGAGCATACAGAAGCCAGGGCTGCATGAGATAATCTAGGAAGCAGAAGCAAAGAAACAAGAGGCCTGGACGAGGCATTCGACGTTGTGAGGGCAAGCAGAAGATGAGCTAGCAAAGGGAAACGGCAAGGTGCCACTCTTATAGTATGTCTGAAGGCCCAGATCTTTCAGGGCAGAAAGAAATTTATAAGCGTTTTTCTTTTTGTTTGTTTTTTGAGATGGAGTCTCACTTGGTCGCCCAGGCTGAAGTGTAGTGGTAGGATGGGATCTCGGGTCACAGCAACCTCCACCGCTCAGGTTCAAGTGGTTTTCATGCCTCAGCCTCTGCGGTAGCTGGGATTATAGGTGCCCACCACTACGCCTAGCTAATTTTTGTATTTTTAGTAGAGATGGGTTTTCACCATGTTGGCCAGGCTGGTCTTGAACTCCTGACTTCAAGTGATCAGCCTACCTTGACCTCCCAAAGTCCTGGGATTACAGACAGGAGCCACCATGCCCAGCGAGTATTAAGAAATTTAATCATTTAAATTCACAAACATGGAGACCTCATTCTCTGCTCAGACTGACATTGTGAACTGTTAAGGGGGAATATCTGAGCCAGCTTCATGGATGGCGTGCAGGGTAGATAAACTGCATTGCAGATGGCACTGTGCGCAAAAGCTAAAAAGCTCTATCACAAAGAAACTGAGCACCTGGGACCTGCCTTTCTCAGGTGCAGTGAAACATGCTGCTTCTGTGTTGTGTTCCTGAAACAGTAACATTAGCTTTGAATCATAGGTGCTTTGTTGCACATTCTGGCCCTGATTCTCATTAGATATATGATAGCACATAAGCCACTTGACTTCTTTGAGCCTCTTTTTCCTCATGGATAAAATAATGATGATGCCAACTTGTAATGGACATGCATTGATATTTGGTCCTGCATCCATCTTTCCTTCACTCCACCCTATGATAACCATGTCACAATTTTGTTCTGATGGTCCCATCTCACCCTCTCAGCTCTTGCACTTTAAATGAAGTTGTCTATCATTTCCCTCCAGGTGCAACAGGTGACAAATGCCAAGTTTTATCTAATCAGTGCAAATAAGCACATCGTATACCTCAGGCTTTGCTGATTGGCTTAAAGCTGGGAAATATTTGAGCCAGCTTCATGGATGCCTTACAGAGTAGATAAATTACATTGCAGATGGCACTGTTAGAAAAAGCTAATGACCTAAGTCAGGCCAATCAGAACCAAAACAATCTAATTATGGTGTATCTTTTCTTAGTTAAAGGAAGAAATATATTATATTCACTGCTGGAGTGGGTGCTGCATTTTGTGAGTTTGAGCTAATGAAAGTCACCGTCACAACCCTAAGAACTGAGCCTACCTAAAAGATGTAGCTTGAGAAAAAATATTCTGGGGGTATCGTTTGAGCCATTGACTGAGCTGTGTCTGAGGCACCTGAATTCTACACTGGACTTGAGTTCAAGTTAATAAATCCCCTCTCTGGTTCCAGCCAGGCAGAGCTGAGTTTTCTTCCATTTGCAAGCAAAAGAGTTTAAATGGATCAAATCGTCTTAAAGGGTTGTATTGAGGATGAAATTAATGATGATGAACAGCACTAATCCAGAGGAGGTGCTCACTACATAGAAGCAATTATTGCAATTTCATTTTCAGCTTCCTTTAAATACTGCACTCTTTCCATGATAACGATTGGAGTGGTCTCAAAAATTGAAAGCTATTATGGGACTTAAGCAGAGCCAGGTGCTGCGAATTTGTTTGTATTTTTAGAAGTTCAAAGCATCAAGCCAAAAAGACTAGTTACTCTAAAACAGAGTATTCTCTATCAGAAGTACATATATGAAAAGCACACACAAACACACACAGACATACAAGACTCTATAAACATTCACCCTCATATCCAACGAATATGCAAGTCTCCCTAAGGTAAAAAGGGAAAAGAAAAAACTCGACATATCCTATCTGATTAATTCAGTGGAGTGTCCAAAGCAGATTATGTTAATTCCAACAGTAATTCTTCATATTTTTAATGTAATATATGACTTGGTAAGATTTTGAAACCTTCTGACAGCTTATTAGCTGATGTCATTAAAACCAAATGTCGACTTTATCAACTGCTGTCAATGATATTAGCAATGAAACAGTCTCCATGGGATGGAGGTTCAATTTGTGTTGGATAATGGTATGAATAATCAGTTAGATTTATATAGCACCTTTTCTCAGAAGAGTGTAAAGAGTTTACACACATTGTATTCTCACAATACTCCTGAATAGAAGTAAGGGACCAAGTTTAATGTTCCTCTGTGGTTTGTGGTCACTTTACAGCTTTGAGTTCATGAAGCCAGTGCTTGCAATAGACTTTACATTCCCCTAGTTGCTTTGCTTGAGTTAGGATATAATGCCATTGGATGTGGAAAGATGCCCGTGTAGAAGAGAACAATAATAGAAAACAGATCATTGAATGTTTTTCCACTTTATTATGCCACAAACCTGAACTATATTATTAAGAACATTTACTCACAAAGATTAACTAATTGCCATGTTTGTAAACATAAATGAAAAACTATAATACATTTCGGAGAAATGAAAAGCATGGATATAAACAATTGAAGTTGAAAGACACCTTAGACAAAAGGGAGTTCCGTGCTGTCATCTAGGCTTTATATATTTTGGCGATCATTTTAATTTTTTCCCAAGCATCTATTCATCCTCTTGATGGTGGCATTTCAGTTTTCCTTTGGGAAGCTGTGTTTCTTCTCTGCTCTGCCAGTGCAGTTTGGGTTGAGATGATCCCAGACCTGATTCCCTGGGTGAGGACATGACCCAGAGTTGGTGAGTAAGAAGATCGCATCACTTGGTCACCCCTGTTTTAGAGGTAAGTATCTGATCCCAAACAGGGCAGTAAGGGCCACACCTGATATTTTTTCTGAATCTATCAGGAAAAAGGTTTTCTTTTTCCACTGAAGTTTGCTAAGCTGGTTTTATGTAAGCATAAAATCATCTTGTGCCCACATTAGAAAAGCTTGCTTGAGAATGAAGCCACTATAGTGGGATAAACCTATATAAAAAAATAAATGACAATATGATTCTCAGGGAACCTATTTTAGCACTGAGTTCCAGGTGTGTGAACCCTCCCATTTATGTATGTGTGTATGTATGTATATAGAGACAGGGTCTTACTTTGTCACCAGGTTAGAGTGCAGTGGCATGATCTCGGCTCACTGCAACCTCTACCTCCTGGGTTCAAGTGATTACCCTGCTTCAGCCTCCAGTGTAGCTGGGATTACAGATGCCTACCACCACACCCAGCTGGTTCTTGTATTATTAGTAGAGACAGGGTTTCACCATGTTGTCCAGGCTGGTCTTGAACTCCTGCCTCACGTGATCCACCCACTTCTTCCTCCCAAAGTGCTGGGATTATAGGTGTTAGCCTTGGTGCCTGGCCACCCTCCCCCTTTTATATGAGCCATAGTAATTTGGCTTTTACTATTTGCTAATCAAAGAGATCTTATGCAGGTGCTGCCTACTAAACCTTGAGTGTTACTGATTACCAGTTAACCCAAAGTTGCTTTTCTCCAGGGTAAATATGTAGTCAGGATAGGCTACTGTTTGCTGTGATAACAAAAATGTCCTGAAATCTCAGTGGTTTAGGACTACTAGTTGTTGTTGCTTTTTCCCTTTTCCTAGTTTACATGCAAGTTTATGGTGGATGGGCTAGAGACGCCTCTGTTGTCCTCACGAAGGTTTGCAGGCAGATAGGGCAGCCATCACCTGAAGTATTTGTCATTGTTATGGGAGAATAAAAGAGAGAGAGGTCAGGGTGGGGTGGCAAATAGCACATACGTTCTTAAAGCTTCCACTTGAAAGGAAAACAGATTACTTGGCATAAATAACTTGTTGGATTTCTGATTGTTAATACATAAGACCCTAGAATTTCAGGAACTTCATACAATTTTAAATCTCTGCAGCCATAGACTAGTCCCCCGATGCAGAAGGTGCCTGATGAACGTCATTGCCCTATGTTGTCTAGTCGGCAACATCACTAATCCTCGAGTCTTTCTTTGGCTACTGAGTTATGTGGTGTGTCATTGGCTGTCCTTTGCATTCTCCCTCCCTAACCATTTAATTTCTTCTTAGCAAAGTGAAAAGGAGTCTCTTTGTATCCCCACATATTAGTAAAAATGAGAAGTGAAATAATTCTATAGCAGCATTTTCACACTGGACTCAACAAGGAATCCCTGATTATTTTTCCCAAAATAGGAAGTACTAATTTTCCTCCTTTCAACAAGAGAATCTTTCTACTCTTGGGTATACCCATTTGTCTAAAATGTGATGCAGTGCTGCTGTTTGCTCATGTAATAGAAGGCAGTTCCCTTCCAATTTTATATTATGAATTCCATTTTAGATGGGAAAAAAAGCCTTATCGCAGTTACAAATCCCAAGATTATTATGGCATGACTTTCAGAGGCATTTAAACACTGAATCAGTGTAACAGTAGCTAGCAAATGTAGAATTTGTAAAGAACCTATGCAATATTTGGCCACTTCCTAAAGAGACAGGAGATGTGGATGAGGACTCAGCAGGACACAATTTTTCATCAAATTAACTAAATTACTGCCTTGTGGATTGCATGTGCTAACTAGTCAGTAATCACCATGATCTGCAAATGAAAACTTATTTGAAGATGGAAACCAAAGAAAAGAAATATGAAATCATTTTTTTTTCAAGTCAACTTTGGCAGAGACTGGCTAGATATTCACCTATCCTGTTTCTAATTCCTGAGACACAGGAAGACAATATATCCCATCCTCTCTTGCAGGTCAACACAGGTCACGTGACTGCTTCTTGACCAATGCAATGTGGATAAAAGTGGTGTGCACCATTTTTGGGCCTGACCATGCAATGCTCTGCCCAATCTCTCATTCTGTTCCCCCTCCAGTGGTCATGGTGAAGGTCACATACTGAAAATGGCGGCATAACAAGCTGAAAGGAGATGAGATCACTGTATCATTTTTTAGACGAGAACAACCTGGGAGAGTCACAGATCTTCACAGGATCATGTGGTGAGTAGCGAATAAGCCTATGTGCTAAGCCACTGAAGTTTTATTTTTACTCTCTTACAGCTATTTATATATATATATATATATATTTTTTTTTTTTGAGACGGAGTTTTTGCTCTTGTTGCCCAGGCTGGAGTGCAATGGCACGATCTCCGCTCACCGCAACCTCCGCCTCCTGGGTTC
Organism: Alouatta palliata; assembly: GCA_004027835.1. Taxonomy (NCBI): domain Eukaryota; kingdom Metazoa; phylum Chordata; class Mammalia; order Primates; family Atelidae; genus Alouatta; species Alouatta palliata. Next base: position 7,840 of record PVKV010026821.1, read on the forward strand.
AAGCAATTCTCCTGCCTCAGCCTCCCGAGTAGCTGGGACTACAGGCGCGTGCAACCACACCCAGCTAATTTTTGTATTTTTAGTAGAGACGGGGGTTTCACCACGTTGACCAGGATGGTCTCGATCTCTTGACCTCGTGATCCACCCGCCTCGGCCTCCCAAAGTGCTGGGATTACAGGCGTGAGCCACCGCGCCCGGCCGCTATTTATATTTTTTATAGATTTTTCCTCTAATATTAAATACATCAGAGCAAACAGAAACAAGCTCAACCATTATACAGGATTTTAGTGACATGGGAATACTAACAAAGGGCATTTAAATCTGACTAAGATGTCAGAAAAGTCTTCCAAGATAAGGTGAAAGTTGAACAATTTTGTAAAAAGTAGAAGGCAAATAGAAAAGGCATGCCATGCAGAGAGCACGGAGACAGGAGGACATGCAGGCAGGGGCTAGCACAAGGACAAGACTTGAGGAACTGCCCATTAAACCAGGTGAAAAAAGAATACATTGTTTCCCACATGTTCTCACTCATAAGTGGGTGTTGAACAATGAGAACACATGGACACAGGGAGGGGAACATCACACACCAGGGCCTGCTGGGAGTAGGGGCTAGGGGAGGATAACAGGGGATAGGGGGATTGGGGAGGAAGAGCATTAGGAGAAATACATAATATAGATGACGGGGTGATGGATGCAGCAAACCACCATGGCACGTGTATACCCACGTAATAAACCTGCATGTTCTACACATGTACCCCAGAACTTAAAACACAATAAATAAAAAAATACATTGTTTCTTTCCCTATATTGGAATGTAAAGATGCTGCAAAGAACATGATTATATTATTCTCCTTTTTGCAGATGAAAAAACAGAGCAATTTAAAAACAGAAGGCTAATATATGATAAATCCAGCATTTCTGGCTTGAAAGGTCACTATTTCTGGCAGGATGGCCACTAAGAGTGAGGAATGTGTGGCCTCTTGCAGCTTGGAAAGGCAAGAAAATAGATTCTCCCTTATAGCTTCCAGGAAGGAACCAGCATGGCCCTCCTGACAGCTTGATTTTAGCCCATCTGGGATTCCTGAAACATCTAGAGTGGGCAGCAAGAGAAGTGCAGCAGAGTGACAAATGTCCTTATGCCACATTAAGATTCACAATCGGCAACAGAGCTGAGTGCTTCCTGTTATTTTTATACACTATTGTACTGAGATCTTCGAGCAAAATATTAATATCTTTTTACCAAATAAAGGAAATAATACAAATATTTCTGGGCTGGACTTCTGATCTTCAGAACTATGAGATAACAAATGTGTGTTGTTTTAAGCCACTAGATTTGTGGCAATTTGTTATAATAGCAACAGGAAACTAACAGAGACTCTAATCTGGATGTAAGATAGACATTAACTATTCCTAAGGTGCAATCTCAACAGAAGAGCATGCAAAAAACGCACTGCTTATCCTAGGAGTAGAAATTACCAAGAAATACTGTGTATAAGTAGTAAAGACCCTAGGACGCTTTCTGTCAATGGTACGCCAAGCACCCATTTCACCACAGATTTTCTAGGAATAGGTTCAGGCCTTGACTTTATCTCATATTAGCCTTCTGTTTTTTCAGTTCCCTGTTTTCTCATCAGCGAAAGGGATACATACACAGTCTTTAGAAGTCTCTATTTTTGTCATTTATTGTGAACCATTTTCACTGCTTAAATCCTTTAAAATTTAATAAGAGCAACACAAATGCCTGACCTTGACAAACATTTGAAAAGCAAACATCAATGAGAAACATATAAAACTCTTTAGTGGGCTCTCAGGAGTTTTCCTAAGTGAATCAGAGGAAGCTGAGAAGGGGACAGCTAGCTGACCATTAGCACACACTCTGAAAAGAGTCACAGATGTGATGCTTTATAAAGTAGACTTGCATTTGTTAAAGGTCACTCTCCACTGAGTATTTGCACTTATGTCTAAGACACAAGAAGGCCTCTCTACCTCGTTCTTCCAATTTGTTTGTTCTGTGATCAATATTGGAGTCTAGACTAGGGCAACAACAGAATCTTACCACTGCTTGATTTCCCATAAGATTGACTGGACTTCCTGAAATAACTGGGGTGGGCACTAAGGGAAGTGCATTGGAGTGACGAATGTCCTTATGCCACATTAAAATGCACCATTAAAGGAGCCGAGTGCTTCCTGTTATTTTTACACACTATTCTACTGGGATCTTCCAGCAAAATGTTTATATCTTATTTACCAAATAAAGGAAATGCTACAAGACTGAGTCACAGATCTCCACATTTGAAGAAAGTTAAAAATGTTTTTGACATTTCACATTCTGTCTAGTAATGGACTGGAAGTGTCCTGTTTCTGCCAGGCTCCTTAGAGCTAATGAAGAGTCATCTTTCATCTGAAAGCTCTGCCCAGTCTCAGGCTTTAGCACCAACGTTATCTCTATCCAAGGAGTTTTAAAAAGCCCAAGATTGGTCCTTTTGGGCATACAGAACCAACTTTCTCTTGCTTCACCCTTACTTTTGTCTTCAGTCCCAGTGACTGGGCCTCTGCCTTGACTGAGATTAAGCTCTAACTGATATTGCGGTTGTAGGTATCTCACTCCCCTTTTATCCCCTGCATCAGAATCCTTGTATCTTCAGAGACTAGTTCCTTGGGCCCCCAGTTCTAGCTACATGTGAATATTTCTTCAATTTAACAAAAATATGTTGAGTAGCTAATATGTGCCAGATATTATTTTAGATAAGGTGGCAGAAATACAGACACGAACAAGATACAGAAACTTTATGATCTCAAGGAGCTTTAAGTCTACATAAGGAGACAAAAATAAATGTCTCCTTTATGTAGGCACAGCAAAGGCAGAATGGGAACAAGTGAGGCTGAAGGTGTCGCCTGGCCTGAATCTGATCTGATTCAGTTGGCCAAATTCCCTGGGTCTTGACCTTATGGTCACATAACTAGAAAACAGGGATGGTTACTTTTAAATCCAGGTTAATTTGTGTTTCAATAAATTAGATACACAAAATAAACGAGTCAGTTAAGGGAGACCCCCTTTGAGGAGGCGACAGGTGAGCAGAGACTCCCACTGATCTCAGACAGCAATTGCACAGATAAGTGGGAGGAAAGTGTTCAAAGTGAAGGACAGTAACATGAAGTCAATGAAGAAGACTGCTTGGTGTGTTTGGGAAAATTGTATCTCAGTGTGGCACAGCAAGGGCAGAATGGGAGCAAATGAGGCTGAAGGTGTTGTCTGGCCTCAGTCTGATCTGATTTAGCTGGCCAAATTTCCTGGGTCTTGACCTTAGGGTCACATAACTAGAAATTTAAATCCAGGTTAATTTGTGTTTCAATTCCAGCTCCAACATTTTCAAACAGTGTTTAACTAAAGTAACTTATTTGTCTCTGTTGTGAAATGCAGTTTCACACTCTTGGCTATTGAAAAGAGTAATAAAGTTGAACTATGTTGTCTTAGTTTGAGATGCTCTAACAGGCTACCATAGACTGGGTGGCTTCAACAACAGAAGTTTATTTCTCACAGTTCTGGGGGCTGAGAAATCTGAGATCAATGACCAGCAGTTCTGCATCTGGAAAAAGCCCACTTGCTGGTTTTCAGATGGCCATCTTCTGTTTGTATCCTCACATGGTGAAGACTAGAGATAGAACAAACATGCAAGCTCTTTGGTGCCTCTTTATAAAGGCACTGATTCTGTTTATGAGGACTCCACTCTCATGACATAATTACCTCCCAAAGCCTCCATCTTCTAAAACCATCACACTGGGAGTTAGAATTTCAGCGTAGTAATTTTGAGGGGACACAGACATTTAGTTCATATCATATGTCAAGAGGCTATAACAGTTCCTTGCCCATAGAGGGTATTCAAATATTAGCTATAATTAATAATAATACATCAGGGTTACCCATGTTTTAAACTATTTGACATTTCTACATGGTTTACATATCTTAAGCAAACTCTTTTTACATCATCTCTTTTCTCTCAGAGCTGCTCTTTATTCCAAGTTTTTTATCTCAGTAAATGGCATCACCATTCATTCAATATCCAAGTTGACTCCATCCTCTTCCTTAATCCTCGTGCCTAGCCAACCACCTGTCTCACTTGTGTCTATATAGGGTGATAAACTCTTCCCTGTTTGCCCAGAACTAGCCCAGTTTTAGCGCTGACAGCCCCCCTGTCCCAGGCATACAGGGAGGATTTGTCACCCTCTCTCTATCTCCTAAATGTTTCTCAAATACTTTTACTTCTCTTCATTTCTAACTTAATTTACCATGTCTTTTTCATCTGGATTATGGCTATGACTTTTCAAATGGTTCTCGCTTCCTCTTTTGGCGTCTCCATTTTACTATCTACTGCAGCCAGATTAACATTTTATATCATTGTGAAACTTAAAGCACATCAATGGCTTCCCATCGTCATTATGGCAAAACCCACATTTTTAACCGATCTACATTGCTCTGCACAGCCTCACTCCCTCGTTCCTTTCAAAACTCATCTTTTACCACCATCATGGATTTTTGCCTTCAGCCTACCTCCTACACTCCAGATGCCCTGGGGTTCTTTTCTCCTTCTGAATAAACCAAATTGAACTTTCCCATATGCTGTGCTTTCTGGCTGGATTTTTCATCCTTTCTGAGTTCAATCTTCTCTTTACTAAACTTCAGACCTCAACTCAAGTAGGTCCTCCTTGGATGGAAGATTTCTACAATCTCTGGGATAAACTGATTAAATTCTCTTGTGGTATTATTCCAAAGCAAGATCTTTAAACCACATATTTGAATTATATTTCTAATTATCTTTTTATCTGCATGGAGTTTAGAGTTCATGCTGTCAAGGATCATAACTACCTTGTACTCAACTGTATCTTCAGTCCCAAGTTGTGCCTGGTGCATAGTAAATGCTCAATTAATGATTGTTAAATGGATAAATAAATGACTATTTTCTGAAGACATAACTTAGTAAAATTGCTGATAGGACTGTTGCTTATGATTTTCCACTGTCTACTACTCAACTCTAGGGGCCACCTTACATCTCATAGTCATTGTTGAATTGGAGATGGGTTTTTTTTGTTGTCACTGTTTGTTTGTTTGTTTGTTTGTTTGTTTTTGAGATGGAATTTTGTTCTTGTTGCCCAGGCTGGAGAGCAACGCAAGTGGCACGATCTCAGCTCACTGCAACCTCCACCTCCTGGGTTCAAGCGATTCTCTTGCCTCAGCCTCCCGAGTAGTTGGGATTACAGGCAAGTGCCACCACACCCGGCTAATTTTTGTATTTTTATTAGAGATGAGATTTCTCCATGTTGGTCAGGCTGGTCTCTAACTCCCAACCTCAGGTGATCTGCCCACCTCCGTCTCCCAAAGTGCTGGTATTACAGGTGTGAGCCACCACACTTGGCCAAATTGTATAATTTTGAATGACAAATTTTCAGCAAATAATAAGTGAAGTGCCTTGAAAAATGAGTCGTGTGTTAATGAAGACGGGCTACATTAGACTGCAGTGATAAGAAAAGCAAAAATGGATTTAACAAAAAGTTTATTTTCTGCTCACTTGTCATATACTACAGGTCTAAGCTGACCCTGGAGTTATAATCCTTCATACTTCATGATCCCAGGGTACGTTGATTTTTGCTGCTGCCATTTTAATACAAAGCCACCTTCACACTTGCTGTTGCAGAGGAAGAACATGAAGCTGGAGGGTCTTATGTCAGCCTTTAGTTGTGATGATAGCAAGAACGTCTAACATCTCTCCAGAGTCATTGAGAAGGATAGTCACATGGCCCTGCCCAACTATGAAAGGAATGGGAAAGTGTAACTCTTCTATGTCCATAGAAACAGAGGAAAACTGAATATGAGTAAGCATCAGATATCTCTATCATAAGTGCTTTAACCCAATTTGTACAAATATCCCCTTTGGATTAGCGGGATAAATTGCTAAAACCCTTTATGGTAAAACCCACATTTAAACATTAAGCCATTACAGTGCCTTCAATGTTATTTAGGACTGGGGAAGGCACCTGGTACATTGACCCTGGAAAGGGTATATGGGGACAAGGCTTTTTTTCGGTAATGGGTACCTAGGATGATATCAAAGTTGGAGGATGTCTTAAAGGAAATAAATAACATTTCACCATATGGCAGCTGGCTGGAGGGTGTTTTACAGGAGGCTGGTCTTGAGCTCTTCTATATTAAATTAAGACATGACATGTTTGATCAAAAGGTTTTTGTTCTTGATATCACTTGAGCTGGGATCAAATGTTCCACTCCAGCAATTTACTGTGAGGCCTTATTGCTTATTCCTGAGCCTTTCCCCGCATCTGTAGAAAAGGGAAGATTATATCTGCCCTGTCTTCATTGGCTCAGTTGAAGAATCCTATGAGATAAAGTATTTTTTATGAAGAATAAACTATTGGTTATATGTTATAGTAAATTGATGTGGCAATGCTCTGTAAATACCAAAACACTATATAAAAATATAAGATGGCATTGTTTTTATAATAATTATCGAGGAAAATAAAAATGAATCCAGAGTAAAAGGGAAGATCATAGTGATTCCCTTTTGAGTATTCACCTGAATGTGTCTCCCTTGGTTTGTATTCCTAGAAGGAAGAATGTGAAGTCCTCTGCTTAAGACATATTGACTCCATTTCCCATTTGCATATTATAGATTGCCACCAGCAGACATTGAGTGAAAATCTTTATTAAAAAAATGGTGCTGTTGCAGAAGGCTGTGCTTTGGCAATTTTTATTTCTCCTTTCCTTGCATATTTCAGCCTCTTAGCTTTTAGATAAGGGGGAAAAAAGTAAATATTTCCAATAAACAGCCTAAAATTGCTATGTTAAAATAACAACAAAAATGCAATGGGTAGACCTCGCTTAGTTTTGATATGCATAAACCAACTGTAAAAGATGTCTTCAAGATAATCAGAAACGTTTGAATGTGGACTGTGTATGAGACGAAATTAAGAGACTGCTGTTAATTCTGTTAGGTTCATGACTGTCATGGGGCTGGGGAAACTATGCAAAGAAAGCATGACATTATCACTCAGAAATTCATGCCAAGCATTTAGATATGAAATGACATGACATCTGGGATTCGCTTTAAAGCAATCCAGCAAGCAAAAAAAAAAAAAAAACAAGCAAACAAAATTAAGGGGAGGTGCTAATAGATAGGAGGTGATACTGGAAAAATGCTGATTGTCTTTGAAGCTGAGTGACTGACACATGAAGGTTCACTGGAGTACTTGTTCTACCTTCTTTATGTTAAAAAATTTTCATAAAAAGAAGACTACAAAAATTGCCATCTAAGAAAGCGAAGTCATTTCTGGGGGTGAGGAGTACCTAGAAAGTGCTTTTGAGAAATGAGCACTTTTGGAAACCTACTATAAGCTGTTCATGCCAAGAAGGAGATTGCTGTGCCTTACTCTAGAGCCCATCCCTTTTTTTGTGAGTGTGACAGAGATAAAATGCAAACACGTGATCACTGCAGAAGTGATGTCTTAGAAAAATATAGTCAGTTCTAATTCATGGATGCGGAAGTGGGGGAAAAATAATGAGAAACAGACAGCTGGCCCTCCACCACCAAAAATAATTTGAAAGTCAAGGTCTTCTCTGTGTTTTTTTCTCCTTCATTTCCTTCTGCCCTCCTCCAACCAATGACTCCTGAATGTTCTGACATCTGCAGATCGATTTTTAAAAATATATGTATGTATATTCTTAGGTATGATCAACCCTTAAATATTCCTTTGTCAGGGAGATGGAGCCAAATAGTTCATTCAAAACTGTAAAAATAAATAAATAAATAAAGGATTATAGAAGTAACAAAGAGAGACAAAAATATTAGTGATAATTGATTAATTCATTTATTTATTGGTTCATGTATTAATTCACTCAAATTGGAGTACTTATATGTTGCCAGCACTCAACTAGGCCCTGGGATGCTAATGGTGAACTACTAATAGAGTTTTCAATTTAATGATCCAGGGACCCTACAACTTGTAATAAATAACCTGGAGAACAAAGAGGGACAATGGAAACTTTGTGCACACCTGAGTGTGTGTGTGTGTGTGTGTGTGTGTGTGTCTTTAATCATATACTGGGGAAAAAAACGTACTCACAACACAATCTCAAAAAACAAATATTTTTAGCCTTGCCTCTTATATCTGGCCGTGTTAACTTTCTCACCAGTTAGGCTCTGTATTCATACTATCTTTCAATCAGACTAAGCTACTAGTCTGTTCCCTAAATATGTCACCCATTGTGATGTTTCCACATGTACTTCCCTGCCTGAACTGGTTTTTCTCCTCTCTACTCAAGAAGGTAAACTTCTCTTCATTCTTCAAAACCTGGAGTACATGTCACGACCTCTCAATCTTGTCATGCTCACCTATACAGACACCTATTGTAGCACTTAAGGTGTGTCGTCATTTTTGTTTAAATACCTGGCTCTCTTGCCAAACTCTAAAATTCTTGAAGGCAGTCTGTACCTTATGTATCTCCATACATCAGTGGGTAAGGCAGTGCCTGATTTGTAGGAGGTGATCATTAAATGTATATTAAACAAACGAATGGATGAATGAATGAGTCACATCAAATGAATCTCTATGATATAAAAGTTTAGTACCTTGAGAGTAACATATAATAGTTCTTTTAGCCAAAGTCATAGGGTTTCAAAGCTGGAAGAGTTCTTGGAGATCATCTGCTCCAAACCCATAATTTAACTTTGGAGCACATGTTAGGATGGATTGGACTTTCCTGGTCAGCACAGAATGGATTGCCTATTATGCTTTGATTCAGAGAGAAAAATAGGAGAGCCAGGATATATGACGGGGAGAGGCAAGGAGAAGCCAAGGCAAAATTAAACATTTACCAAGAGGCTTATCTGCCTAGGGCAAATGATCACATACTGTCCTAATGACTTCCCCGCTGCATACTACATGCTCCTCCTTGTCTCCTGATTTGTTTTCCCTGCCCTTGTCTGTAAGTTTTTCCATGGCACTTATTAACTTCTAACATGCCATATCTTCTCTTTAGTGATCATGCCCATTTTTTATCTTCTGACTCCTGATTCGATGCTCCTTTCACTACATGCATTTATGTCTAACTGGTTCATTACATTCACGGCAAGGGCTGAGTTTTGCAGGCTGTATATCATGATGTTTTAAAGCAGCACTTATCAAACCATCTCTACTGAAGGACTCATTTTTAAATTTCCAATCGCTCATGGCCAGTGTTGTCCTACTATGCATGACTCACATATGACCTACACCACATGTACCTCACCACGTGGGTTTCACACAGTAGAATGGCCCTATACCATTCTCACTGAGACGAGTCTAGTGGTCATCCTCTTGGATGCCAGGTTAATAGCAAATTGCTATAAAAGTTTCTAGTGCTTATTCTAAGCGTCTATATTATCCCAGCACATGGTGCCAACAAATCATGGCAGCAGCACCAGTCCTCAGGTCACACTTTGAGGATCAACTAATTTATAAGATGGACTCTGGAATCCATCGGCCTGGGTTTGAATTCTAGCTCTATCTTTTCTGAGCCGTGTGGCTTTGAACTTGTTTTCTTAATATTCTGGCTTTCAGTTTCTTCTTCTGCAAAATGGGAATACTTATAGTAGCCCCCCAGAGGATTATTATAAAGGTGACATGAGTTTATGTATGTGAATGGCAGAGAACACTGCCTGGCAGAGTCAGTAGTCAATACACTGTCAGTTCTTATTATTATCACTTGACCTTTCTCAATCCGGAACACTCCCTCCATTACCACGGTTACTGAACTTCCCAGCCAGTGTCACCCTGGGAGTGCAAGAGAAGGCAGCTGGCAGGGACACCTGAAGGAGAGGAGCAGAGTGTCCCTATGCAGGGCCTGGGGCCATCCTTCCTTTTATTCCCTCTTTCTCCTCAAGCAGCAATGGGGGTCATTTTGTGCCTCCAGCAGGGGAAACCGAAGAGAATATATTGCCCTCGACTTGAACGGCTGAAAATGAAAAGAAGTACTTTTCTCGGCTTAGAGATTTCTGTTGGTTCTCTCCATCTTTCAAGGAAGCTGAAGTGAAACTCAACATGTCCTGCAAGAGGCAAAAATGTGGCTACAGTAAGAACATAAATCATTTTCCAGAGAGCTTGGAAGTCCAGCTTTCATCCTAACTTCATTGGCATTCCCTGTCTTGAGTCAGCACTTCTTTGGGGGGAAACCTTTTAAAGTCGTTAGTACGGTCCTAAGTAGGTGTTAGTGCAGACGTGTTCTGGGGATGGCATTCCTCCAACCTTGATAAAAATCTATTTGTTGAATGGGTTTGTATATATAAACCCAGCCCACTTCCTGAAGTGTATTTAATAAACACACCACTTTGACACACTGAACATTTAGAACAGATAAAAGAGAACAGTCAAGTAATAAATGAGGAGGAAATACATTGTTTATTAAATTTGCTTGTTCACTTTGACTAATATTTGAGGGATGGCTTGACAACAATTACACACACATACACATATGTAGATAGCAACCTCTTACATAGCACATATTGCATTCTAGGCACTGTTCTGTGGTTTTATGTTTTAATATATTCAGTTCTAAAAGCACAGAGATAATCTCTTTTCTGAAATGAAGAAACTGAGATGCAAACAGGTAAGTGATTCCCTAAGATCACTCAGGTACTAAGAGCCAGAACTGGGATTTGAACTCACACAGTCTGATGCTAACACCCTTGTTTTTAACCACTGTGTTATACTAGACAGTTAGAGCTCCACTTACAGTGAGACCTATCAAAAGAAGTATCACCATTTAATGGTCAGGTAAAAAGAAACTGACCATTTGGTGAGTGGGATGTATGGCTCTGGGTGAGTTACTTCCTGTCTCTGAACTTGGTTTACCAAGTTCATCAATGGAGGGGTTTGATGAGACAAGCCTTCAAGGGTCTTCTAGTTACCATGCCCAAGGCTTGTCTGCTCTAATTAGCACCACAGCTCCCCTTTCTGCAGCTCTGCTTTATATGCCCTCTCTCCTCTTCCTGGCATCTCTTCCCTTTCCTGGTTGCCCCCATTTATTGCCCTACTTCACTGCAACAGGTTGAAAAAAATGCTCTGAGTTGTTTCTGCATGAATGACAGTAAATCCACCAGGCACAACCCTGGGACAGATCAACGATCATAAGGATTTACAAATGGAACAAAAGCAAAAGACACTGACCTCTTCATTGTGCCAACTCTCCAGCTCTAGGATAGGCACTGTCCCCACCTCTCCTAGTAGATGTCATAGTAAAGTCGAGGATCAGAGAGCAATGGAAAGATGGCTTAAGGCCAACCCTAGATTATAGTCCACCAAACAGCTGGGACTGTGTTTGATACACTGATACATCCTCAGTGTTCAGCATAGAACCCACTATGTCCTAGGTGCTTTTATTAAGCTACCTAGCACCACTGCACCCTATGTATAATTCTACCTTTACAAAGACTGTCACTATTTGTATGGAAATGGATATATATATTTTTTTTTTGTCAAATCAAACAGGTATTTTTTCATCCTTAGCCCACCAGACCTTTCTTTTCTGCATTTCAATCACTGCCATTTTTGATTCTGTTCTCCATGTATGTCATAGGCCTTCTCCTTCTTGGTCTCCCATTCCCTTGTTCATTTTATTATTGGTGTTTCACAATATTTCACAATATTTCACTGGGCTTATAGCATCAATGATAACCAGTGTATATGACACCTTCATATATATTGTTTTATATCTTTTCAATTATCTCACTTAATTCTTCCTTGGTTCTTGGCACCCTGATAAACACTGTTTACTTCCTCTTAACAATAAGAAGTATTGTCCCTTTGCAACTGTCCCTCTGCAACCGTGAAAACCTCTTCTGTTTTTTTCCTTCCTCCCTGCTGAAGCAGGTCAGGGTTTCAATTCAATAAAAGTTTTTTTTGTTGTTGTTGTTATTGCTTATTTTTTTATTTTTATTTTTATTTTTTCTGAGCACCTAGTGGTATCAGGAACTCAAACCAGGCACTAAAAAGCAAAGGAGAACAGACTATTCAATGACTGTAGCAGGTAGCAGTGACTAGAAGGGCAGGAGAAAGAAGATACCAAACGGATTTCATTCTTTTCCTTGGTTAACACAGCACTCAGAGCATTTGCAGAAATAGACCTGACTCACATGGGGATTTATCACACAGCTGAGGGGAATCCACAAGATGGTCTGCCTCAGTATAAACAACAGGAAAGAAAAAAACTTGGGATACTTTCAGTGGCACAAATCGAAAAGAAACAATTTGGTTTATCCATGAAAATACTAGTATCGTCCTCCTTCACACTACCAGTGGCTGACACTGGAAAATGATGGATGCTGAAGGTGAGTACAGAAGATTTTTATTATGTAATTATTATTAAGACTTTAGTTTTTTAAGTCTTGCTTTAGAGGGGCTTACCTACCCTTCAATATTTGAAGCTCTGGTTTATTAAAAATATGAGTTAAATAATCTCTAAGAATTTCAAGGCCCCTGTTTAAGCCAGAGGTTTGGATTGGTGACGTTATTATACAAAGTTAATCAGTTTGTGCCTCCTTGGAAAATGAAGAGTGGATCTAATGGTATTGTATGGTGGTGTTAAGTCATGCAGACACTCATTCATACTGAATTAAGGCCCTGAAAAAAAAATGGAAGTTTAGGGTGAGGATTACTTTTTGAAAGAATTACCCCAATTCTCCAGGGCTTAATCAAGTTGGCCCAGGATAGGTCTTTATTTTTGCAAGTGAATTGTTCTGCTGCAATGGAAAATCAACAATAAGAAAGAAATTTCTAAGATTTGGATTCCTCTGGGTTCAGTTTTATGAAAGATACTCTTTGTGAGGTGTTGATAAAGGAAAGAGAAACTGAAATTTTCTGATGCCTATGATGAGCCAGGAACTATATGGATATAAGCTTATTTAATGCTTATAATTCTTTTACAAATGATGAAACAAATTCTCAAAGTGATTATAAAACTCGCCCCAGAATCAGGTGGTCAATAATATATGAAGGAGCCAGACTTTGAATCCTAGGATTGTCAGGCAGTTTCATAATCACATACTATGTTCCCAGTACTCCATGTCACCGAGTTGTATCTGTCTTTTATCTTATTAAAGTACTCAGCTAAATCAAAACAATGGACACCTTGGAAAGGATGGATGGAAAGAGAAGGAGCCGAAAACATTCTACTCTTCTGCCTTCCCACCCAGCAAGGTATCAGCTTTGGAACCGATTTGTAATGAATTGTCTCAGCTTCTAAACCTGGGAAACTCAGCACCAACCCAAACCCTGCTGAGCCTTCTCACTTCCCATCAGTACTTTGCTGGCTGTTTCTCATTCCTTCATGACTCCTTCAAACCTTTACCACTCTCTGCAGCCACCTTATCAAAATCTTCTCAGCAGATCACCTTACCGTGAAGACCAGCAGAAATAAAAATTTTCGGTGCTCTTCCTTGACGACCTATATATCTATTCTCCTCAGCTTCTATTCTTTTCTTCCTTTTTTCCCAGTTTTAGAATGCGAGATATCCCTCCTTACATTCATGACTGATTCTCCCATATGTGCCTTGACCCTAACCCTCCTACCTTCAGCTCTGGGAAGCTGCTTTTTAGATGATTCCCTTTCTTAGATTTCCAACTTTTTCTTCCAGTTCTTCGAGTTGCTTCCTTCTACTGTACCTTTTTCCTTTCTCAAGGTTCAACCACCACAAAAATAGAACACTCGACACTGTGCTCTTGCTCACTTTCCAGTCTGTTACCTGCATCCCGTTCACTCTCGACTTGACCTCTATTTCATGAACTATCTACTGATTTCAGTCTGACATTTGTCCACTCCGTTTATTCTTGGTGCTGCTCTCTATAAAATGCCTAATGATTTTCTTTCTATTTTGTCAAATCAAACAGGTATTTTTTCATCCTTAGCCCACCAGACCCTTTTTTTTTCTGCATTTTAATCACTGTGATTTTTGATTCTGTTCTCCATGTATGTCGCAGACCTTCTCCTTCTTGGTCTCGCATTATCTGTTCACTCTTTTATTATTGGTGTTTCACAATATTTCACTGGGCTTATAGCATCCGTGATGACGTGTAGGTGGGTCACTTTCTTGTCAAGTTCTGGATTGCATGACCTGTGGTACATCTTCATCTAGATGTCTTTCAGTCACTCAAACTTAAGTCATCTAAACCAGAACACAGCAACCTACCCTCTGGTATTCTCTTTTTCAATTAGCAATAACACTACTAACCTGGACTGCCAAGCTTTTAGCCTGATAGTCCATCCAGTTGTTCTTATCTTCTTCCCATTACCTTCCAAAATCCAATAATTGGATCCAAAATTTTACTTCATAAATATTTCTTGAATCTCTTCCTTCCTCTCTGTTCTCATATACCTCAACTATGGAATTCTTAACTCTTGCAGCAACTATTTTAGCTGCCTTTAAACTAGTCTCCCAGTTTTCAGGTTCTCCCTCTTTAAATTAATTATCCCTGTAGATACCAGTGTGATTCATTACAATAAAAACCTGGCATTTTTATTCCATGATTCTTCTTTTATTCTTTTTTCTACTTTTTTATTGAAGTAAAATACATGTATCAAAATTGACCCTTGTGACCTTTTTTAAGTGTACAATATGTGATAGTCAATGCATTCATAATATTGTATAAGTCATCACCATCCATCTCCATATTTTTCTTTCATCTTATAAAATAAAAATTGTATACCCAATTTGAATAAAAACACCCCATTTCTTCCTCCCCTCAACTGCTGACAACCAACATTCTACTTTCTGTCTCTATGAATTTGACTACTCTAAGCATTTCACATAACTGAGATCATTCAGTATCTCTCTTTTTGAGTCTGGCTTATCTCATGGAGTAATGTCTTCTAGGTTCATCCATATTGTAACATATGTCAGAATTTACTTCCTTTTTAACACAAAATAATATTCCATTGAATGCATAGCACATTTTGGTTATCCATTTCTCCACTGACAGAGACTTGGGTTGCTTTCACCTTTGGACTATTGTGAATAATGCTTCTATGAACATAGGTTTGTTTAAAACATTTTTGGTGTATACCCAGAACCAATTGCTGGACCATTTGGTAATTTTATTTTTAATTTTTTTTAGACATTGCCATACTGCTTTCCACAGTGACTATGCCATTTTACATTCCCAACAGTGGACAAGATCCAGTTTTTCCACACCCTTGCCAACACTTGGTATATTCTAGATTTTTTTAAATAGTAGCCATCCTAATGGATGTGATTAATTTTATTTTTACAGGACAAACTTTAAGCATCTTTCAGGGGCATATAACATATTACACAATATGTGGAATTGGCTCCTTTCAAAAGTTCTTAATTGTGCCTAGAGATTTGTAATAAATGACTTGAAACTTGAAAACTGTTTACAACAGTGGTTTGTGCACGGTAAACTTCCAATTGTTGGTTTCTTTGAGGATGATGTGAAGAGAATGAGGTTGAAGACGACGAGGATAAGAATAGCATAGCATCTCTGCTACCACCTCGTATTCATTTTTGCCATTCTCTCTCAAGCTACTCCAAATGGCCTATACTTTTCTCAAAAAATAATGTTCATATTTTGCTTTGTTCTTTTTTTTAACCCATGAAGTCCTTAGGGCCTGATATGTCCTGCTACCCACACCTATTTCCTTATGGCTAAATCACCCTCCTTTATTTCTTTTTCGGATGTAATCTTTTCCTTGAAACCTTTCTCAAACACTCTGTGAAGGTAAGGTACTTTCTCAATACTCTCTTTGCCCTCTGTGAATATCATGTATTGCGATGGACTATTTAGTTACAGTTCTCTTCCCTCTGGGTGGCGAGCTTGAGGGCTGAGATGCTCTGGTTCAGTGATTCACCCAGGCCTCAGCATAGTGCTTGGCACAGGTAGGTACACAACATAATCAGTTAAACAAATAGATAAATGGCAGAATAAAAAATCCAAGGAAGAGAGTACAGACTGGAAAAGTGACAGAACACTGAAAACAGGAGGCAGATATCTGCCTTGGAACATCTTTCAGGTGTGCAGAGACTTAGCTTTGTGACTTGAATCACTCCAGCACTTCCCGGTTGTGTGACTTTGCTTTTAGCTTCAAGGACGTGCTTTATTGAAACCTGCTTTTTTGAAACTAAAGCTTCATTCTTTAGTTTGCATTTTCCACTTACTAGGAATCGACTATTTTTAAGAGGATACATTCTCGACTGTCTTTAGTCACAAACATCTAAATATAAATAAGAATTAAAGGAATAGAGTGCTGGTTTAGGTGAATGTAAGGTCAGATATAGGGAGATTTGTAATCATCTGAGGAGGCGTGGAGAGGAAGGGGATATCTCCAACAAGGTAAACTGCTTCCCTCCACTTTATGGCCAATGAGAAACAGTCTTACTCATAATCTTGCTAAGGATTGGCCTTGACAGTGCCTCTGTCCTAAATTACCCTCAAATTGAAGGGAGATAGCAAATCTCTAGGCATGATTAAGAACCTTTTAAAAGGAGTAAAGTTCACAAAAAACCAAAACAGTTTGCACAAAACTGTAAACAGTTATGGTCAAGATTGTTAATCAGTTCCTTGGCTGAGGATGGAAAGTGTGATATTTGTGCACATGCTAATCAAACTGTGCCAAGAGTTAGGCTCACAGAAGACTTATCCTTTTGCAAAGTCAAATACGAGCCGTTATTGGTTATCGGCACAACCACAAAGACTTCTAAGCCAAGTACTATTGATCCAAGTAAAAGAGATAAACCCTGAAGGACACAGTGTGTCTGATCTTTTGCATGGGGCAACTTCCACTCTCCAATTGCCCATTTCACAGCATCATAAAAATGAACTATGCGATGGCCAACATGACCACAGTTGCCACTGACATGGCCAATAATAACAGCCTCTGAGAGGCTGAGGGTGAGGAGTAGGCACAGTATTGGCGTGGTACGAGGAGGATGGGCTCAGGAGCCAGACAGATCTGTTTCTGCAAATATTATAGTGTCATGACCCCTTTTCCGCTCTGGTGCCTGTCTACTGCCTAACGTTATCTTTGCATATGTCGAAGCTACGCTATTAGGTGTCTATAAATTTAGGATTATTATGTCTTCTTGTTGAACTGAAACTTTTATCATCATAATTTTTTTTTTATTTTACAAAACTCTGACAATACTTTCTGCCTTAAAGTCAACTATGTGTCTATTTGAAACTGCTATGACCACATCAACATTTTTGGTTACACATGTGATATGGCTTTTTATTTCCAAATTCCAATGTCTTTTAAATTATTAGTATGTTTCATAAACAGCACATCACTGGATTTTTTTTTATTTTTCAAATTTTGTTGACAATTTTATTGAATTGGAATAAGTAGTCAATTTATATTTAATATAATTACAAATAAAATTGGGCTTACATTTATGTCTTGATATTTGCTTTCTACTTCCCGTATTTGTTTGCCCTTTATTACTCTTTTCTTGCCATCTTCTGGATTAGTGAAGTAAGTTTTTATTATTCCATTTTACCTCCAATATCTTTTGGAGATAAGACATCTGAGAATTACATTCTCAGAGGTTTGAGTTTATCTCTTTAAGCTCGTAACCCCAAGCAGCATCAAAATAAGGCAGATGTCTTAAGAGGGAAGCACATTGAATGCTTGCTGCAGGATTCTTTCCCTACAGGGATTTCATCTGTCAAATATTTCAAGAATGCAGATTTTACCCTGCCTTTTCAGGCTTTCATGCCTCCATGCCTCCTTGGGGCTCTTCTAGGTTCCATTATGTTCCACTAGTCCCCATGTCTGCCAAACTTCTATGGCTTTCTCCTTCTGCCCCACACAGCTCACTGGACTCCCCTGGACTCAACCCCCAAGCCCAAGCTTTAGCTTTTATGCAGAATTGGCAAATGTCCTCAGAGAAGAAAGTGATAGAATTTCAGTTCACCTTAGAAGGACTCTTCTACAGTTCTAGGTCATTCAGTCCTCTTTGTCTCTCCAGCTTGCCAGCTTTTTTTTTTTTTTTAATTATAGCCTTTTTGTAATTTATTATTTTTATTTTTTCCAGTCATTTTAATAGAAGCAATGTGTACTGTACTACCTTCCCAGAAATTAAAGTTCTTGTCATTATTGAAATTAAATACCTGAGATACAGGGGCATATATCAGGGTGTAAGAGGGCAGGGCTAGAATTAGGCTGCCTTTTTGCATTTCTGTTGGGTCTTAGGCAAGTGATTTAATGACTGGGCCTCGTTATCTTCTCTTATAAAATGGGAATAATGATGAAACCTGTTTTGTGGGTTGTTGGGAGGATCTGCTAACATAATGAATGTAAAATATTTCACATAATACCTTGTACATAATAAACGATCAAAAATGTTAACTAGTAGTATACAGTGTTGATTATGTTAGTTAGGAATCCAGGCAACACTGGTTTTGAATCAGATACCACTTAGTACCAGTTAGGATGGTGTGAATTTGAATGACTTATTTAACCTCTTTATGGGTTTACCATCTCATTGTGAAACACTGGATTAGTAATAACATCTCCTAAGGGCTTATTTTCTAATTTTGTAGTGGCTCAGGCTTGAATCATGGGACTTGAGAGCTGGGAGCATCACTGAGATCACAGTGGTTTCAAATGCTGGTGTGTAAAACAGTTTCGTTCATGACCAAGATGCATTTCACGGGTCTGAAGCTGAGCTGAAGTCTCAGATAAATCTGTAATTTAATTGAACAAATAGCATCCAGGGCATTGTTCTCATTCCTATCGCATGAAAATAGATTTGCAACAATGGCATGTCAGATCAAGTCACATATTCTAATTCTACTTCATGTGGTAATGCTTACAGAGATGCCCAATTTTCAAACAAGTCTAAAAAATTATGTGCTCCTTAATATTATCATCTGTCAATGCATGTTGGGATTTTTCTACATTTTCAAGTATCTGTGTTAGTTCTACCAACTGTTGTTCTTCCTTGGATTGAACAGTCTTTTATGAGATTATGTCTTTTCAACTACTTTTTTAGGAAGAGGTTGGAAGATGGCCGATTAGGAGCAGCTGAGGATTGCAGCTCCCAGTGAAAACGTGGAGTGTGAGTGGACGCCACATTCCCAGATGGATTTTTACTGCCCACAGACCAGGAGATTCCCAGGGGGAGGAGCCCCACGGGTCGCCAGCGCACCTGGTTTGGCCAGCGCGGCTGTTTTCGCCGGCGCGGCTGTTTTCGCCTGCGCGGCCGTTTTCGCCGCCGCTGTTTGGAGCGGCACCCTGGCACGGCAGTTCCCCATACAAAATACGTGGGTCCGGGTGCCGTTTTAGCTGGCAATTGGAGCTCCGGGAAGGCAGAGCCGCCCATTCATTTGATTAAAAAAGGGGACTGAAACAGACAGCCAGGCCAGGAGATTTCCCAGGCAAAAAAACGCCAGCGCCCGCGGTTTCAGCCGGCGCAGTGGGTCACCGCACGGGAAATCATACAGATCCCGGC
>PVKV010026822.1:0-27347 GCA_004027835.1 Alouatta palliata
TTTAGCCAGGCATAGTGGTACATGCCTGTAATCCCGTCTACTCAGGAGGCTGATGCAGGAGAATTGCTTCAACCTGGGAGGCGAAGGTTGTGGTGAGCCAAGATCACACCTTTGCACTTCAGCCTGGGCAACAAGAGAAAAACTCCATCTCAAAAACAAAAAACAAAACAAAACAAAAATGCCAGTGTTCAGGACCCTTTCCCCAGACCAATTAACTCAGAATATAGCAATTGGCCAGATTATGGAATGTATTAAACAAGCTTCCAGGTGATTCCAAAGTGCTGATGCCTGGTTCCCAGCCTTCATGGATTCTGATTGAACTCATCTATGCATAACCTGATTTTATTTTTATTTATTTATTTAATTCTACTTTAAGTTCTGGGGTACATGTGCAGATCTTGTGGGATTGTTACATAGGTATATACATGCCATGGTGGTTTGCTGCCTCCATCCCTCTGTCATCTACATTAGGTATTTCTCCCAATGTTATCCCTCCCCGATCTCCCCACCCTCTGCTATTCCTCCCCTAGCCCCCACTCCACAACAGACCCCAGTGTGTGATGTTTCCCTCCCTGAGTCTATGTGTTCTCATTGTTTAACACCTACTTATGAGTGAGAACGTGTAGTGTTTGGTTTTTTGTTCTCGTGTCAGTTTGCTGAGAATGATGGTTTCAAGCTTTATCCATGTCCCTGCAAAGAACATGAAGTCATCCTTTTTTATGGCTGCATAGTATTCCATATGTGCCACATTTTCTTTATCCAGTCTATCACTGATGGGCATTTGGGTTGGTTCCAGGGCATGACCTGATTTTAAAAGCTCATCTAGTTTTTGTTCATCAGTTTGGTAACTATTGGACACAATATGTGTTCCCTGCACCACAAGTGTAACTTCGGAGCTTATTAGAAATGCAAATTCTCAGCCTGGTGCAGTGGCTTACACCTGTAATCACAGTATTTTGGGAGGCTGAGGCTGGTGGATCACTTGAGGTCAGGAGTCTGAGACCAGCCTGGCCAACATGGTGAAACCCCACCTCTACTAAAAATACAAAAATTAGCCGGGTGTGGGAGTGCAAGCCTATAATCCCAGGTTCTTGGGAGGCTGAGCAGGAGAATCACTTGAATCCAGGAAGTGGAGGTTGCAGTGAGCCGAGATCATGCCACTGCACTTCAGGCTGGGCAACAGAGTGAGACTCCATTAAAAAAAAAAAAGAGAGAAATGCAAATTCTCAAGCCCCACTCATACATATTGAATGGGAAACTCTAGTGGTAGGTCCCACCCTTCCAACAATAGCAGAATACATGTTCTTTTCAAGTGCTCATGAAACACATACCAAGATAGAACATAACCTAAGCCATAAAACAAATATCAACAAATTTGAAAGAATTGAAATAATGCAGTGTGTTCTCCAACCAAGATGAAATTAAACTATTATAGAAACCTACATAATGCTGAAAGTTCTAGCTAGTTCAATGAAGCAAGAAAGGGAAATAAAATAAACACAGGTTGGAGAGGAAGAAATAAAATGGCCCCTGTTTTCAGATGACATGATTGTCTACTTAGAAAATCTAAAGGAATGCACAAACTGACAAAAGAAAAAGCCCACCCCTAGAACTAGTAAGTGAGTCAGTAAGGAAACAGAATACAAGATAAACATACAAAAATCAATTGTAATTCTATACACTAGCAACAAACATGAAGTTAAAACAATACCATTTATAATCAATACCCAAAATAAAATACTTAGTGTAAATGTAATCAAACATGTACAGAACTTTGATGTTGAAAAGTACATAATGTTGATGAGAAAGAAACCAAAGAAGATTTAAATAAATGTAGAGACATACCATGTTCATCAGTTGAAAGCCTCAACATAGCAGACATCAGTTCTCAAATTGACAGTTTTATTGCAGTTTCTACCAAAATTCCAGTAAGATATTTTGGAGACACAGACAAGATTATTCTAACATTTATATAGAAAGGAACTGCAATAGCTAAAACAAATTTGTAAAAGAAGAATAAATTGAGAGGAATCATGCTATCTGATATGAAGACTTACAACACAGCTACAGTAAATAAGACTGTTGGCTAAATTAGGGAATATTGGCTAAGTTAGGAGAGAAACTTTTACAAAGTTCTAAATTGAGCTGGGTACAGTGGCTCATGCCTGTAATCCCAGCACTTTGGGAGGCTGAGGCAGGCAGATCACTTGAGGTTGGGAGTTTGAGACCAGCCTGACCAGCATGGAGAAACCGGGTCTGTACTAAAAATACAAAAACTAGCTGGGTGTGATGTGCCTGTAATCCCAGCTACTCAGGAGGCTGAGACAGGAGAATCACTTGAACCTGGGGAGCAGAGGTGGTGGTAAGCGGAGATTGTGCCATTGCACTCCAGTCTGGGGAACAAGGGCAAAACTCTGTCTCAAAAAAGAAAGAAAGAAAGAAAGAAAGAAATTCTAGTTTGTCACAGATATTTTATAAAATACAATAAAAATAAATGTTTAGAAAATGAAACAAAAAATGTATACAAAGCATTCTATTTTTTTTAATTGTCAGGCTTTGCAGACATAAAATTGCTATGTTGAAATTACTAAAAAAATTGTAAATGCTTACTCTCAATCTCTGCATTTTGCTGTGGGTTATGGACTGGCACCAACTCCTGGAGCAACTTTGAGTAGCACTGCCCTGGGTGGGAAGATGCTTATTAAACAGGTGTAAAATACTGTATTAATCACAGTAGGCTAGACCAGAGGTTCCCAAAGTGTGGAATGCTGATCTCAGGGGGTCTCGGAGATTCTTTTAGTGGGTTTTCAAGGTCAAAAAGATTTCAAAGTAAAACTGGAACCATTTAATAATAAAACTGGCACTTAGCATGAGTGAAGGCAGTGGCTCCAAAAGGTATCAGTGTTCACTGTGTTCTTCATAACTACACATTTACATTTAACAAGAATAAACGTTCACAGTCCATGATGTAGCAGTACAAATTATTAATTTTATTAAGTCCTAAGCCTTGAGTACCAGTTCTTTTATTATTCTGTATGATGAAATGGGATGTACCCAGCACTCCTACCGCAAACCAAAGTGTGAAAAGCACTTATGCAATTCAGCTGCAAGTCCAACATCACAGAGATTTTTCAAAATGTAAAACAATGCCACTCTTCTCACTTAAGTTTTATTTTGGAAAATAAGGTTATATTTAATGATCTAATTGCTTTTTAAAGTGTAACAATATTTTACTTTAAGGAATGGCAGACAAACTATGGTTGTTCAGACAGATATTTGGCAAACATTTTCTTGATAATGAATGAAAAGAGCCTGTTATTTTAAGGAAAGCAACTAGCAAGATGTATTTGTTTGTAGAAGACAAAGTTCATCTTCCAGGTGAAATTGGAGTTTTAAAAAACTTGTATCTGCCACTGTAAGCATAGCAACTTCTTAAATTTTAGAGACATTTCTGATGAAATTGGGCATATTAATTGCTGTGATTTTAAAATTTCGTATAATGAAATATGTCAACATTTGGAAGATTTTCATAACTCAGTGAGCCAATATTTTCCAAATAACCAGTGAACAATGTTGCAAAATCATGCAGATAAAAGATCTATCAGACTATAAGACAGACCAATGTATTTTAGTGTAGTGGAGTACGAAAGTTTCGTTGATAGGATTTCATATTTTACATTGCAAATAACATTTAAGAAAATAAGCACTTGTCAGAGTTTGTTGTAGTTTCAAAGAAAAATAGCCACAATCATCTGAAAACATTATTACAATACTCTTCCTGTTTCAAGCACACATCTGTGTGAGCCTGGATTTTCTTCATTTATTTCAACCCAAACAACATATCACAACAAACTGAATGTAGAAGCAGAGGAGAGAATCCAGCTCTTTTCTATTAAGTTGTGTTTGAAAGATTTGCAAAAATATGTAAAACAATACCTCTCTTCTTATTAAATATTTTTGTTTTGAAACAAAACATTCTTTTATTTATTATTTTATTATTCATGAAGATATTTTATTTATAACATGTGATGAGTTATTATTATTTTTAGAGACACAGTCTCATTCTGTCACCCAGGCTGGAGTGCAGTGGTGCTATCATAGCTCCCTGCAGGCTCGAACTCGTGGACTCAAGAGATCCTCCTGCTTTGCCCTCCCAAAGTGTTGGGATTGCAGGCATGAGTCAACTGTGCCTGGCCAGTTACTATTATTTTTAAATGAACAAATAAATAATTATATTTTTAAATTTTCTGCTTTGATTTCTAATATGGTAAAATTTGCCAGTTATAACCCATACAGACAGGACTTCTTTAAGATTGTAAAGGGATCCTGAGGTCAAAGTTTGAGAACTACTCGTCTAGATGAGGCCATGAGTTGCAGATGGCATAACTAAAAATATGGAAGCAGCTTAGATCCCTGGGTTAGTGGAGAGCAACACAGAAGAGCCACCCAACTACATTGGACTGTTATGTAGATGAGAAATCAACCTTCATAAATTTTGAGGTTTGGGGTTTGCTTGCTATGTAGCATAGCCTGGCCTGGTCTGCCTAACACAGCTCTGTGTTTTAAGGGGATCATTCTGGCAGCGGTTTCAAAGGCTGGACTGGGATGGGGATGTGAATTGAAGATGAAACTGAAAACAGGGAAATGAATTCTGAAGGTGTTTCATTAGTCTAGTTCAGGGTCTGAACTGATGCTATGGTAGAGAAGTACAGCTGGGAAGGGAGAGGTTAGGATGTTTCCAAGACAGAATTACC
Source organism: Alouatta palliata (assembly GCA_004027835.1). Lineage (NCBI taxonomy): Eukaryota > Metazoa > Chordata > Mammalia > Primates > Atelidae > Alouatta > Alouatta palliata. The sequence continues at coordinate 4,755 of PVKV010026822.1, forward strand.
AGGATTTGATTACCAATTGGTGGCGGGGAGGGTTGGGGGTGCATTATGGGAATGACAGGGAGAAGTCTTCAGAAGTTGGATTTTGATCTCTGGGGAAATGGAGAAGTGATTTACAAGATCAGTAAGTCAGTATGCCTTGCAGAAATGTTGTGTGTTTTGAAGGGAAAGGGCAGGATGAGTTCTACCTTGAACTTCTGAGTATTACTTGTGGTCCATCTGTGGCCCTCTAGACAGAGAATAACAATTAGTATTTATGTGACCATTATTATGTGCGGTACATTATGTTAGGCACCAATGATACTAACTCATTTATTAATAATATATGAAGAAGATGAAGAAGATACTCTTTTTTTTTTTGTTTTGTGACGGAGTCTCACTCTGTCACCCAGCTGGAGTGCATAGGTGTGATCTCGGCTTGCTGCAACCTCTGCCTCCTGGGTTCAAGTGATTCTCCTGCCTCAGCGTTCTGAGTAGCTGGGATAACAGGTACCTGCCTCTATGCCAGGCTAATTTTTGTATTTTTAGTAGAGACAAGGCTTCGCCATGTTGACCAGGCTGGTCTCAAACTCCTGACCTCAGGTGGTCTGCCACTTTGGCCTCCCAAAGTGCTGGGATTACAGGCATGGGCCACTGCACCCAACCCTTGAAGAAAGTATTCTTATTGCTCGCCTCATGGAGCCGATATGGGGTATCTTTAATGAAAGGAGGCAACTGCCTCCTGGTTCACATGATTCTCCTGCCTCAGCCTCCTGAGTAGCTGGGATTACAGTTGCTCATCACCATGCTCAGCTAATTTTGTATTTTTAGTATAGGTGAGGTTTTGCCATGTTGGTCAGGCTGGTCTAGGACTCCTGACCTCAGGTGATCCACCTGCCTTGGCTTCCCAAAATGCTGGGATTACAAGCATGACCCACTGAGCCCAGCCTCACTTCTGGTTTTATATATTGGTTTTATGACATCGATCAGGAAAGAGCCCATCTTTTGAGATAACTGGGACCCCCAGTAACAACATGGGAGTGTAGTGGCTTCTCCAAAGATCACCCAGCTAGTGAGTGACAGACTCAGGATTGAGAACCAGGCACTTGAGTTCCAGAGTCCACGCTTCTAGTCACTATGCTATTTTATCTTTTGATGCGCGATAGCTGGATAACAGTCTGAGTTCAGGGTTTAAAGAGAGCTCTGGGATCTTCCAGGCATTAAACTGTATATTTGTATATTCCACCAGAAAGTCCTTTATCTCCATAAGGCGAAGACTTTTCCCTTTGTTTAGCCATATTAGGAGCTGCAGGGTTGAGCAAACTCCGTTGAAGTGTTCTGATCTGATGGTCTGTCTGAAGGTTGGCAGCTTCTCTCAAAATCCTCCACTTACAGCAGAGAATCCCACCTTTCACAAGCCTGGCTGAGCCAACCAACACAAACAGGGAAATGAATGTGAAAAATAGTGGGTAGCTGTGAGGCCCTTCCAAAGAACAGCAAGAATTCACCTTCTCTGGGTTTGAGACTCTGGATAAATGAATGAAGTGCATTGCACAACTCCAGGGGCACCACTCACCTTGTATTGTGTTTAAATGGTGCACTCTGGAGTTGCTTCATGTTGGCATACCTCATTGTCACCCATTTAGTGTCAGTTTCCCGTTTTCCTGTGGACTGCTTTTCAAGTTGCTGCATCAGTATTTGGCATCACTTTTTGTGTTAACTTGATCATAATAAGATCATTGGCTGGGTGCTGTGGCTCACACCTGTAATCCCAGGACTTTAGGAGGCCAAGGCAGGCAGATCACAAGATCAGTAGATCGGGCCAACATGGTGAAACCCCGTCTCTACTAAAAAAAAAAGAAAAAAGAAAAATAAAATTAGCTGGGAGTGGTGATATGTCCCTGTAGTCCCAGGTAGTTGGGAGGCTGAGGCAGGAGAATCGCTTGAACCTGGGAGGCAGAGGTTACAGTGAGCCGAGATCATGCCACTGCATTCCAGCCTGGAGACAGAGCGAGACTCTGTTTCAAAAAAAAAAAAAAAAAAAAAAAAATCCTTAGTTCCGTTCTTACCTCATCAAACAGGATTTGGAATCCAACGTTTCTCAAATCCCAATGTTTGGCATTGCCACTCCTATTTCGTGCTGCCAGCATAGTGTAGGTGCCCGAGTCAGTATTTAGAGGCGAAGAGGAGAGGAAGGAAAAAAGCTCTTAGATTCTAGGTGAGGCTTCTGCAGGAAGCTGAGAGGGAGTGGCCCTGATAAACATTGCTTTCTTAGTTTACAGGACCTTAGATGGGAAATAAAAAGAATGCTTAAGCTCCCTCCAATCCTATCCCAAGAAACCTCTAGCCAGGATGAAATCTGCAAGATAATAATATTTATTTCAAGATATATGTCAGTGTCCTTGATTTATGGCTGAATTCAACAGCAGATAGCGTAAACGGACAGATGTAAAATGCCAGGACATCTAATTGAAACAAAAGCTTTATTTCTTTCAGGTTCATAGTCCTATCTGTAGCATACTTCCTATATTCCAGGCTCTCTTATAACAGTTTTTACAAGTATTTATTTGTACAGTGTTCCAGATGTTAACAGCCTGGGTGTTCCTAAGACCTTTGTGGTACTGGGGTCATCTTGGCCTTTAAAATTTATTTTTATTTTTAATTAAATTTTTAAATTGTTATGAATTTAGAAGTACAAGTGTAGTTATGTTACATGGATATATTGAGTAGTGGTAAAGTCTGGGCTTTCAGTGTACCTATCAACTAAATACTGTACATTGTACCCAATAGGTAGTACCATAGTACCCCCTCCCATCCACCCAGCTTTGGATTTTCCAGTGTCTATTATTTCCATCTTTATGTTCATGTGTGCCCATTGTTTAGTTCTGACTTATAAGTAAGAACATGCAGTATTTGATTTTCTGTTTCTGAGTTACTTCACTTAGGATAATGGCCTCCAGTTCCATCCATATTGCTGCAAAAGACATAATTTCATTCTTTTTTATGGCTGAGTAATATTCCATGGTCTATACATATATGCCTCATTTTTAGTCCAATCATCTATTGGTGAATACTCAGGTTGATTTCCTGACTGAGCTATTGTGTATAGTGCTGCAATGAACATATGCGCACAGGTGTCTTTTTGATAAAATGATTTCTGTTTCTTTGGGTAGATACCCAGTAGTGGCATTGCTGGATCAAAAGGTAGTTCTATTTTTAGTTTTTTGATAAATCTACATACTGTTTTTCATAAAGGTTGCACTAATTTACATTTCCACCAACAGTGTATATGTGTCTTCTTTTCTCTGCATCCTCCCCAGCATCTCTTGCTCTTTGATATTTTAATAACAGCCATTTTGACTGGTGTAAGATGGTATCTCAAGGTTGTTTTAATTTGCATTTCTTTGATGATTAGTGATGTTGAGCATTCTTTTTCATATAATATAAATAAAATTTGTGTTAGCTTTGTAAACATCAGAGTCCCAGTAGGAAAAGAATGGCAGACTCTACAGAGGTTAACTGGAAAAATGACACCTGGGTTTCTTGGCATTCCAAAAGTCTGCCCATATGTTCCCTATAAGTGAATCCTTCAATTAATATTGGAAACACCCTTTAGCATCTAGAGGAAGCATCCCAAATAGTTTAGGCTCAAGGACTAAGAAGCCAGTAGGAGCTGGTGAAGCACATGGAAATAGTACCAGTGGGATCTGTGACCAGTCTCAGGCATGAAGGAGAAGGGAAGGGAGAGACTGGCAGTGTTATTGGAACCTGAAAGAGCTGTAGAGATGCAAGAGGGCCAGTCAGCCTGCCAGGAGTGGGGGTGGTAGGTGTTTCTGGGCTCTGCGGGGGGCCAGGAATCAGTATCCCACCCTCTGAGCTCTTGCTGCTGCCTCCCATAGGCAGAGGGTGAGGGATATCTGGTGATTCAATCTGTGGAGCTAATTACCCTCCTGGGCACAGAGAAGAGCTGTGAAGAGTTTGCAGTGGAACTGGGACACATCTCTACCCCATATGCAGCAGGAAATCCAATTTTTCAAGAAATTCTTAGAAAACATAAAGCAGGAAAGAAGACGCAGAAGAAACTAGGTTATATGCCATCACAAACACTCCCAAGATGTAGAGAGTGTTTGTGATGACATGTAACCTAGTTAACCTAGCTTAAACTAACAAATATTTATTGCTGCCGTGTAAGCAATAGTGATGAATCAGCTCCACATGGTCACTCAGGGACCCAGGCTAACGGTGCTCTATCTTCTTGTAGCTTCCAGAGGGAACATGAAGCTTTCTCAGTGCTGAAGATGGAAGGGAATTGTGCATGCTCTTTCTACCACTTTGTCCTAGAAGTGACAAGCATCATCTCTATTCTTCTTTTATTGATTATCTCATCTTTTCTTTTTTTTTCTCCTTTTTTGAGATGGAATCTCACTCTGTCACCCAGTCTGGAGTGCAGAGGCATGATCATTGCTCACTGTAGCCTTGACCTCCTGGGCTCAAGTGATCCTCATGCCTCAACCTCCTGAGTAGCTGGAACTACAGGTGCATGCCATCATGCCTGGCTATTAGGTTAATGCAAAAACAATCAGGGTTTTTGTCATTGCTTTCCTTCCTTCCTTCCTTCCTTCCTTCCTTCCTTCCTTCCTTCCTTCCTTCCTTCCTTCCTTCCTTCCTTCCTTCTTTCCTTCCTTCCTTCCTTCTTCCTTCCTTCCTTGTTTCTTCTTTCTTTTTTTTTTTTGTTTTTTTGTTTTTTTGATAGAATTTCGCTCTGTCGTTCAGGCTGGAGAGCAGTGGCACGATCTCGACTCACTGCAACCTCCGCCTCCTCGGTTCAAGCAATTCTCTGCCTCAGCTTCCTGAGTAGCTGGGATTACAAGCATCTGCCACCACGCCCAGCTAATTCTGGTGTTTTTAGAAGAGACAAGGTTTTACCATATTGATCATGCTGGTCTTGAACTCCTGACCTTGTGATCCACTTGCCTCGGCTTCCCAAAGTGCTGGGATTACAGGCGTGAGCCACTGCACCTGGCCTAGTTTTTGTCGTTGGTTTCAATCTGCATTTATTTTACTGCAATTACTTTTGCACCAACCTATAATTTTTAATTTTTTTTTTTTTTGGGTAGAGACAGAGTCTCGTTTTGTTGCCCATGCTGGTCCTAAACTCCTGGATAGCTCTTATTTTTCAGCTTTAGTTCCCTGCCCTACTTGAAATCCTTTCCTCTCTGCTGGAATTTCTCCCCTCTCCCTGCTAGCTGACACAGTGCTAAATTCCTGTTCATTTCTTATACAAACTAATTTAGTTATTTGAGTTTTTCTTACCCTAGACTAAACTGGCTTTGTTTAGAATGCCTCAGTTCATAGCAAAAATATCTATTAAGTATATTCTCATGAAAGAATAGGTCAGTTCACTTCTTGAGAGAAATTCTGAGGTTAACTTAAAACTCATTTTTTCCCTGACATACACGTTCTTTACTTAAAAAATGGCTACATTGAGAGTTAGAGAGAAGCTCTAGAGTGATTTACTCATGGTCACATAGGATTAACTCCTATTTCTTGACTCTGTGTCCATAGCTCTTTCCTTTATCTGACACATTTCTTTTCTATATTCTCTTCGTGGAAAAAAACACTCTTCCCTTAACACCATCTGCCTGGCTTTTCTTTAATCTTGTGCAGTTCAGCTCTGCATATTAAGAAGCCAACACCTTGGTAAGAATCATTAATTTTCAGAAGCTTTTATTTCAGTGACTCCAAAGATATTTGCTAAAAATAGGTGTATTCCCTGCAAGATGCTGTTAAAATCAACTCATTTTGTGGTCAGGCTTCCCAAAGGCACCAAGGCCATGTTGAGAATGCAAGTGTTTTTAGCAGCTGTGACAAATCTCCCATGAACAGGCGTGCAGTCAATAATTAGTTTTCAGAGGCAGCCTTTGGTACTCGGAGTTAGAAGCAGGTGGGTACACATGCCTGGAGATATCAAGGTAGACTTGGGATTTCCCAACAGGGGAACATGCATCATTTTGCAAAAATGCAGGAGTGGCATGGGGAAAAGAAGTAACTGGGAAACTCACATCTGGGTTTCTTGGCATTTCAAACATCTGCAAATACAGTCCCTGTACGTGAAGCCTTCCATGAATGTTGGGAATGCCTTTTAGCATCTAGAGGAGGCATCCTGATTAGTGTAGGCTCAAGGTCTAAAAGAAACCAGAAGCAGGTTACAAGTGGCTAGAATTCTGAATTTCTCTAGTCCCCTCCTCACTTAGGTCCGTAGAGGAAGGTAGTTCTGCTAATGCTTCTGTTTTCTTAGCAGTTTGGGGAGGAAGTTTATGCATTTGGGCAAGGAATGGCTTACTTCCTCACTGGGTAATCCAGAGGCAACTCTTACACCTTTCCCTTTCTCTCTTTCTGTGGTCATCCTCTTCTACCTCTCCCTCTCTTCCTTTCTTGTCTTTCTCTCTGCTTCCTTCTATCTGCCTTCCTTCCTCTTGTGGACCTATCTGCTTCCAGGTACAACAAGGGTTGGCATTTCCTTCTCCTTGTAGAGACCAGGCAGACTCTTCTGTAGTTTACACGAGCTTTTCAACCTGTAACTGGGTGGGGAAATCTGGGTCATGCTGGTCTCAAAGTCTAGATTTCTAAGGAGAGCCATGAGATGCTCTCCAATTCACCTTCATAAGGAAAACTAATTCTGCAGTTGATCCTCCTCTGGCTCTTTGCATCTTTCCATCACATAGGTTAGAATCCACAGCAGGAGGAAAGGGCATGACTGATGTCCCTGAATTTTCAACACATGGACGGCTGGCTGGGAACTCTGAAAAATTCCACACAAGGACTAGCCCTTGAAGACTAAGTACAATGTGGGAAAACACATTTCTTATTATATCACAGTGTCATAGAGATATTTATATTTTTCCTGGGGTCAAGAAAGTTTCATTTTCTCACTGACCTAGGGTGAAGCCAGGTTGGGAAAGCAAGGGAAACTTGCCTCAACACAGGCTATTGCATGCAGTGGATGCATTTTTTAAATTTAAATTTTATGGCTTTTTGCTAAGATCCATGGTTAAAAAACAAAACAAAACAAAACAAAACAAAACAAAACAAAACAAAACAAAAACCGAATATGGGTTACTTACTTCCTGAAGGATAATTAAAAATTAGGCAGATGTGGTGGCTCATGCCTATAATCCCAGCACTTTGGGAGGCCGAGGTGGGTAGATTGCCTGAGCTCAGGAGTTTGAGACCAGCCTGGGAAACATGGCAAAACCCCATCACTACTAAAAAACAAAAATTTAGCCGGGCATGATGGTGTACACCTATAGTCCTGGCCACTCAGGAGGTTGAGGCAGGAGAATTGCTTGAATCTGGGAGGTAGAGGCTGCTGTGAGCCAAGATTTAACCATTGCACTCCAGCCTGGGCGACAGAATGAGATTCTGTTTAAAATAAAAAAAATAAAATAAATTTTTATTTTTAAATTTGCATATATATTTTTGAGACAGGGTCTTGCCCTGTTACCGAGGCTGGAGTGCAGTGGTGCAATTATGGCTCACTGCAGCCTGGAACTCCTGGACTCAAGCCATCCTCCCACCTCACCCTCTTAAGTAGCTACAACCACAGGTATGCATCACCACACCTGCCTAATTTTTAAATTTTTTGTGGAGATGGAGTCTCACTATGTGGCCCAGGCTGGTCTCAAACCCCTGGCTTCAAGTGATCCTCCTGTCTCAGCCTCCCATATAGCTGGGACCAGAGGTGCATATTCTTTTTTTTTTTTTTTTTTTGATTTTTTGAGACGGAGTTTCACTCTTGTTGCCCAGGCTGGACTGCAATGGCACGATCTTGGCTCACTGTAGTCTCTGCCTCTGGTTTTAAGTGATTCTCCTGCTTCAGCCTCCTGAGCCGCTGGGATTACAGGCATGTGCCACCTCACCTGGCTAATTTTTGTGTTTTTAGTAGAGATGGGGTTTCTCCATGTTGTCCAGGCTGGTCTTGAACTCCTGACCTTAGGTGATCCACCTGCCTCGGCCTACCAAAGTGCTGAGATTACAGGTGTGAGCCACGGCTCCCAGCCATTTCAATGTTTTTTTCATACGGGGGGTACATATGCAGCTTTGTTGGGTATATTGCGTGATGCTGAGGTTTGGACTACAAATGATCTTTTCACCTAGGTAGTGAGCATAGTACCCAACAGGTAGTTTTTTAACCCTTGCCCTCTTTGCCCTTCCTCCCTCTAAGTCCCCAGTGTGTGCCACTCCCATCTTTATTTCTATCTGTACCCAATGTTTAGCTTCCACTTATAAATCAGAACATGCAGTATTTGGTTTTCTATTTCTACATTAATTCTCTTAGCATAATGGCCTCCAGTGACATCCATGTTATTGCAAATGATATTGATAGATGCAGAAGGTAGTTATGGGAGGATGCTGGGAGAATCTCTGATCCACCCTACAAGTGTTTACATCAGATGCTTTCGTGCAGATGAGGGAACCTGCTCAGGGCCTTATGTGGGCATGCCCACGATGGACTGAGGGCTCATCTGCACTCTGGGAGAATGGGGTGGAGCCCCCGGGGATTTGTACCTTATGAAGGGGGGAGGAGCCTGGCCTCTACAGCTTGTGTGTGTGGTGGCCTGGTATTTAATCTGTGAGGTGGGAGCCTGTTGGCAGGACCTCTTCTTTGTTTCACTGGGAGCTTTCTTTTAATAAATTCCACTTTCGGCTGGGTGTGGTGGCTCACACCCATAATCCAAGCACTTTGGGAAGCCAGGGTGGGCACATCACCTGAGGTCAGGGTTTCAAGACCAGCCTGACCAACATAGCAAAACCCTGTCTCTACTAAAAAATACAAAAAAATTAGCCTGGCTTAGTGGTGGGCACCTGTAATCCCAGCTATTTGGGAGGCTTAGGAAGGAGAATTGCTTGAACCCGGGAGGCAGAGGTTGCAGTGAGCCAAGATTGTGCCATTGCACTCCAGCCTGGGCAGCAAGAGTGAAACTCCATCTCAAAAAAAATAATAAATAAAATAAAATAAAATAAATAAATTTGACTGTCCTCACCTTTCAGTGTGTCTGTGCTTAATCTTTCCTGGTCCTGTGACAAGAACCCAGATTTTAGCTGAACTAAGGAGCAAAAAATCCTGCATCAATAGGACTTTCATCTTTTTTGTGACTGTGTAGTATTCCATGGTGTAAATGTACCACATTTTCTTTATCCAGTCCACTGCTGATGGGCACCTAGGTTGATTCCATGTCCTGGTTATTGTGAATGAATGTACAAGTGCAGGTGTCTTTTTGGTAGAATGATTTATTTTCCTTTGAGTATATACCTAGTAGTATGACTATTTGGTTGAATGATAGTTCTATTTTTAGTTGTTTGAGAAATCTCCAAACTGCTTTCTATGGTGCACACACAAGTATCAATGTTATGTTAAAGATTTATAGGAGCATTGTGACTTGACCAATGCCACCCAGATGCCTGTGGTCATCAGTCATCTTTTGATCTCAACCGCACTCCTCTTCCCCCTTCCCCTATGATAAAAGGAGCCCAAAATTCATATTAGCTTAAATTGAACTAATTTACATTCCCACCAACAATGTATGAACTTACCCCTTTCCCTGCAGCCTGGCTAGCACCTGTTATTCAGAATACTCTTTAAATGACTGCTACATCTTCCCTGCCTCATAATCACCACCCTGTTACTACCACTTCTACGGATTACTTACCAAGTAAGGTCTCTGCAGCCAAGCCCTAGACACTGCTTTTGGGAAACTGACATTAAGATACTAGAAGACCCCTTGGGTGACAAATGTTTGCAGCACTAAATATGGGTAAGTGGAAATCCAGTTGATTTATTTCTTGCCTTATCTAGCTTCTCATCCAAAGTAAAGGGACTACGAATGTCAAGTTAAGAAAATAGATGTTAAAAGAGATTTTAATGGTACATTTAGCATAGCTTGAGGAATTAAAAAGTAGGAATGGCATGATTTGGGGCAAAGGTATATGACAGAGGTCATCACTTTTATTTGAATTCTATAGCAAGTGCTAGCAATAATAGTGGCGGAACTTTGCCAACCATGGGAATTATTAAAAATTTTACATCTTTTTCAGTTATATGAGGTTGAAAATAATGGTATCATGTTTGCTGTTTTAATTCATGTTTCTTTAATTATAGTTGGCAAAGAGCATTTTTTTCTTATATTTACTAATCACTAATTTTTTCTGTAACCTGACTATTGTACAAATTACTTAACAAATCATTTTGATGGTAGATATTTAGATCAAGTCTCCTTTTTAACTATTATAAGAAATGCTACAATATGCATGGGGAAAAATCCAATCTTCCTCATAACTAGGGTACTGCAAAGCGAAAGAGCAATATCATTTTTCTGTACTTTTTTAAATCATAAACAATTGAAATGTTTGGTATTGCCCTATGTATACAGTTTTTGCAGGAAAATTGGCACTAAGATTGACAGTGCAAATTGGTACGCTGTTTTGAAGGGCAGTGGAGCAATTTCTATCAAAATTTAAAATATGCTATCCATTATTTCAGCATTTTGAGAGAATTTGTTCCGCAAATATGCTTACATGAAATTGCAAATATTATGCTTTACTTGATGTATGTGTGTGTGTGGGCATGCGTGCATTTGTGCATGCATGCGTGCTAGTGTATGCGTGAAGAGTAGATTAGCCAAGAAGGAGAATTAGTCAAGGCTGCTGACTGACTCCTTCCTCAATCTAATCCTGGAGATGATGCAGAAGAGAGATAAAGGTTCAAGCATCGTAGAACCTAGCTAAAATGATGGAAGTCATTTGGAGAGGGAGCAAATGGTTGACTGTCAGTATGAAGGAGAAAGAGAGGCCCAGGTGCCACAGATATCAGATAGGCAGGGTGAGGTGAACGCTCTTTTTGCTACTTGAGCCTGGTGTGAGTCTGAGGCAGTTGGAGCAACAGCAAGGCAGGGTGGGAGTGCTGTGGAAGTGGTGAGCTTGTAGCTAAGTCCAAAGCTCATAGCACTTGCTACATGACAAGCAATCTGTCGAGGGACAAGGTGTTGGGGCAAGGAAGGCAGCTTTATTTTGGAGAGTCAGCAAACTGAGAAGATGGTGGACTAGTGCCCTAAAGAAGCATCTTAAGCTAATATGAATTTTGGGCTCCTTTTATGAGAGGGGAAGGGGGAAGAGGAGTGCAGTTGAGATCAAAAGATGACTGATGACCACAGGCATCTGGGTGGCATTGGTCAAGTCACAATGCTCCTGTAAATCTTTAACATAACATTGATACTTGTGTGTGCACCCTCCTTCTCTCCTCGATAGTTTTAGAAGGGACTGTGATCATCCTTGCTTTAAGGTTAAACTATAAACTAAATTCCTCCTATAGTTAGCTTGGCCTGTCCCATAGTTAGCTTGCAGAGATAAGAACCAGCAGTAAACCTAAAAGATAGCATCATGGGGAAGGGAGATTAGGAAAAAAATGGAGCTAGGCATGCGAGGCGTCTTTTTCACTGTTGCAAACTGATGCTGAGATCTCCATGTTGGCCCCTGGATAGTTCTGAAATCACCATTGTGAAACTATAACTGAGAAAATTATTACAGTGAAAGAGATCTGACCTAACCAATTCCATCTAGTTTCTAACCTTCATGCTGTCCTTGTTCATTCCTAGGAACTTTGGGAGAAGCTTAGTTTATAGTTTAGCTTTGAAACAAAGATGATAACAGCCCTTTCCCAAAATAAATCCCCTTCTTCCCTGAGGACTGGACTGCCTTTGCAGGACTAACAAATTAGCCACAAAATTAGAAATTATAGTTTAGGAGTCATGCAGCTGGAGGGTGCAACAGTCTGACCCTCCCCAAATTGCTCCTGGGGATAGCATCATGGTTGTAAAACCTAAGATCAGTGCTTGAGATATTTTGCAGGCCTGCACTTGAGGGATCATCTGGTACCACCCACATTGATAAACTGGCTCATCTTATCTTGTGGATCCCACCCAGGAACTGACTCAGTGCCAGAGGACAGCTTAGACTCCCTATGACTTCATCTCTGACCCAACCAATTAGCACTCTTGACTCACTGGCCCCTACCCACCAAATTATCCTTAAAAACTCTGATTCCCAAATGCTTGGGGAGACTGATTTGAGTAATAATAAAACTCTGCTCTCCCCCACACAGGTGGCTCTGCATGAATTTCTCTATCGTAATTCCTCTGTCTTGATAAATTGGCTCTGTCTAGGCAGTGGACAAAGTGAACCATTTGAGTGGTTACAGTCCCTACAGAGGACAGTATCCCAAGGAGAACAGTATTGCCTGCAGCTTAGGAACTGGTCCATTTCCTGGGCTAGGAATGGTAACTCATGCCTGTAATCCCAGCACTTTGGGAGGCTGAGGCGGGCAGATCATGAGGTAGGAGTTTGAGACCAGCCTGGCCAACATAATGAAACCCTGTCTCTACTAAAAATACAAAAAATTAGCTGGGCGTAGTGGCACATGCTTGTAATCCCAGCTACTTGGGAGGCCGAGGCAGGAGAATTTGCTTAAACCTGAGAGGCAGAAGTTGCAGTGAGCCGAGATCATGCCATTGCACTCCAGCCTGGGAGACAATGTGAGACTCCATCTCAAAATAATAATAATAATAATAATAAAATGAAAAATAAAATTCTAAGCTCCCCCCAACTACCCATAACTGACTGAACAGACCCTCTCTGTGCCAAGGAGACCCCAGAGAAACCTGAACAATGGAATTCCTGGCCATGACTGGAAGGGAGGTCAGATGTCTCCTCCTTTTGGAGTTTAGGCACAACTGACCCACATTAACATTAAAATAGAGATCATAAGACTGCCAAAATAGACTCTTTGTGGTAGTAAGACACCAAATTCCAATCTGACTCTGGTATAGTGCCACATGACAGATAGCAGACCCTGAAGGAAATCAAAATATTTTACCCCAAAATAAATTTTTTGACATATTTTGAAATGGCTCTGCAAAGCTGTCTTTTGTGGGGGAAATTTGCATCTCTAGAGCATCTCCTTTCATGCAGCCAGGCCTTTCAGCATGGCTCTAGGAGAGATTAACTAAGAGTGTGACATCTTTTAAAGTCTGAAAAGAAACACTTACCATCTATTCTTTTTGAAGGCTGCTTCCAATGAGGCTTCATCTACATAACAAGAACCTTGGTCTCCACAACCCCCTTTAATTCAGGTATTTCTTTCTAGAGACTTTAAGTCTTTAGAAAAAGCTTAACTCTTTTAACCAATTGTCAATCAGAAAATCTTTGAATCCACTTATGACCTATGAGTTCCCCCAAATCCCTGCTTTGAGGTGTCCTGTCTCTTTAGGTGGAACCAATGTGCACCTTCCATGTATCAATTTATAATTTTACCTACAATTTCTGTCTTTCTAAAATGTACAAAACCAACTTGTAACCTAATCACCTTGTGTTACCAGTTGAAGATGTCCAGGTTCTTGGTGTCTTGAACAAAGAATTGGACAAAATGCACAAACAAAGCAAGGAAAGAATGAAGCAATGAAAGCAGATGTTGGAAACAAATGCTTGGTGCTGCAGAAGAACTAGTACTCAGACAAAAAGTTTTCTCAGCAAGGCAATTTACTTCTGCAGAAGGGTTCTGGCTATGTCAGTCATGATCGCAAGAGCACACTGAACAAAGGAGAGAAGGAGTTTTTATCCCTAACATGGTTCCTGTCCCTATGTCCTTCCCCTATTGGCTAGGGTTGGACCGCACAATCTAAGCTGATCCCGGTTGGCTAAGACTTAAACTTTTCTGAATATGGTAAGCATGCAATTCATAAGGGAAGGAGTGGGTGGGAGTGGTTTGTCTGTTATAGTACAAGGCATATCTGCACATGTCTGGGCATATCAGGGCACAATTAGAGCAGGAGGGTTGTTTGCAAGCTGGAAACAAGAAAGTGTAAGGAGACTGGGCTTTTGAACAAAGGATAAGAACATTATACAATTAAACCTTTTGAAGAGGAACTTATTATTCCTAACACATAGATTTATTGAAAATGAAAGTACACTCCACAGTGTAGGAATTGGCCCAGACATAGGGGCTCAAGAGTCTCAGTACAGAATTTTTGGGGTTTAAATATCCTCTAGAGGTTTCTATTGGTTACCTGATATATGCTGTATGTAAATAAAGAAGATGAAGTAAAGTCACAAAATCATTTACTCATTGTACACCCTATGTAAATGGAGAAGATATTTACTGTCATAGCTGAAGTGTTTCCATTTGACTTGGTTCTAGGAAATCAGCACGAATCTGCCTTATGTTCCCTGCCTCCAGATACTGTTCTCTCCTTTTTTTCTTTATGAGATGAAGTTTTGTGCTTGTTGCCCAGGCCGGAGAGCAATGGTGAGATCTTGGCTCACTGCAGCCTCTGCCTCCTGGATTCAAGCAATTCTCCTGCCTCAGCCTCCTGAGTGGCTGGGATTATAGACATGCACCATCATACCTGGCCAATTTTTTTTTTGTATTTTTAGTAGAGACAGGGTTTTACCATGTTGGTTAGGCTGGTCTCAAACTCCTGACCTCAGATGATCTGCCTCAGACCCTATTCTCTTGCTTTAGGACACATTTTCCCAGGACCTGTTGAGACTGTTCCCAGGGCCATGGTCACTCATGCAGGCTCGCAATAAGCCTCTGATTTACAGAGTTTGAATTTTTTCATCAACACTGCTGAAGCCCATTCTAGTGAGGGAGACAGATAGTAAACAAGTAAACAAAATAATAACACAACAACAACAATAAATGAAAAACTTACATACTAAATTATACATTGCAGGTAATAGTATGTGGTAGAGAGTAATGTGTGGGTAGAACAGGGATGCTTTATGTGGGGCAGGGGTGTCAGAGTGGGGCTTTCTGAGGAAGTAATGGTTGAATCAAGATCTGAAGTAGGAGTCAGCTCTGTGAAGATCTGTTGGGAATGGAGCAGGAGAACAGGGTTTGAAGACAGAGAACTTAAGGCCAATTTGTGCTAATTTCCTAAAAGAGCAAACACCAAGTTCTGGGGGCAGGAAATCAAAGGCCAATTAACACCGACTTCCTAAAGCCAAACCAAAAGGGAAAACCCCATCTCCCCATCCCAAGTAATAAAGGATCAAAGGCTACTTTCCCTACAGCTCTCCCCCTTTTGCCCTGTCTCAGATCAAAGGCTACTTTCCCTACAGCCCTCCCTTTTCCACCTTTTCTCAGATGGAAAGGGAGAATGTCTTGGATTGGCCTCAGGCCAAGCAGGGACCATTCCTTCATCTACATAGGGCATCAATTCACCTCAGTTTTAAATTAGCCACAGGCCAAATCCTTCATCCAGATAAAGGGTAGCTGATAAGAAACTAAAATGGAATACTTAAAGCCCAGAACACTTTGTATCTGGGCCCTTGAGCTGCTTGGTTGGGCCGGCTCCCACCCTGTGGGGTGCTTTCTGACTTTGATAGATTCTTGCTTTCACTGCTTCCTTCCTGCATTTTATTCCTCTGCCACTTGGTGAGTTTTGTTCAATATTTTGTTCAAAACGCCAAGGACTTAGACAACTCATAGTCAAGACCCTATGCTGGAACACGTTCCAGGTAGGAGAAGCGTCTGCAAAAGCCCTGAAGCAAGAATGGCACATTCTTCTACCTTCTCTTCTGTTTTTCCCTCATTTCTCATTTCTAGTCAATTATTTCTTAATTTAAAAAATTTTTATTATTACTATTTTTTGAGATGGAGTCTCACTCTGTCACCCAGGCTGGAGTGCAATGGCACGATCTCGGCTTACTGCACCCTCCACCTCCCAGGTTCAAGCGATTCTACTACCTCAGCCTCCCGAGTAGCTGGGATTACAAGCACCCACTACCAGTTTAAAAATATGAAAATTAGTGGGCTAATTTTCATATTTTTAGTAGAGACAGGGTTTTGCCATGTTGGCCAGGCTGGTCTCCAACTCCTGACCTCAGGTGATCCAGCCACCTTGGCCTCCCAAAGTGCTAGGATTACGGGCATGAGCCACTGGACCCAGCCTCTAGTAAATTATTGAATAAATGTCTACACTGTAGCAACAATGTCCTTATAATCTTAACCCCTGTGACCCAGTTTCTGCTCCTACAGCTTGGCTGAAACTGTTCCAGTGGCCACCAATGTTATTAGCAGTGGCCAATCCATATGAGTTGGCAGCCACCTCAGTTCTTGCCTCCTCACAAGAGAGAATTTGACTGAGGGGCATAAGGCAGGAGAGATGGAGGCAAGTTTTAGAGCAGGAGTGAAAATTTATTTGTTTATTTGTTTATTTTTATTTTTTGAGATGGAGTTCTGCTCTTGTCACCCAGGCTAGAGTACAGTAGTTCAATCTCGGCTCAGTGTAATCTCTGCCTCCTGGGTTCAAGCAATTCTCCTGCCTCAGCCTCCCGAGTAGCTGGAATTACAGGCACATGCCACAATACCCAGATAATGTTTGTGTTTTTAGTAGAGATGAGGTTTCATCATGTTGACCAGGCTGGGCTCAAACTCCTGACCTCAGATGATCCACCCACTTTGGCCTCCCAAAGTGTTAGATTACAGGCATGAGCCACAGCACCTGGCCTGAAAAATTTTTAGAAAGCTTTAGGGCAGGAATGAAAGGAAGTAAAATAAACTTGGAAGAGGGCCAAGTGGGTGACTTGAGAGAGTCAAGCGTGCAGTTTGACTTTTTGACTTGGGGTTTTATACATTGGCATATGTCTGAGTTGCTACTTCTCCCCTGATTTATCCCTTGGGGTGGGCTTTCTGCTTGCATGGTGGCCTGCAAATGTTTGGAGAGGGGGGTACTGTGTGCAGTGTGTTCACTAGAGTTGTACACATGCTCACTTGAGGCATTCTTCTCTTACCAGCCGATTGTCACTAGGAAGTCATATGCCAGTTAAACTCTGCCATTTTGCCTCTTAGTGTGCATTGAGCCCTTGAGCCCACTCACCCAGCTCCTGAGAGCTTATCAGGGAGCTGCTGATCACCAATTTCAGGTCTTTTTTCTGTCTATAGGGACACTGCCTTTCCCTGGCATTGGCTGCAACCAATTATTATTTTAGAGAGGAAATGAACAACTACCTGACCATTACCTGATGATTTGCCTGACATTCCTGGTTCAGGGGGTGGTGGGACAGGGGGAGCCCTCTCCTACCCTGCTCATGCCTGATGAGCTACCTACTGTAACAATGTCTTCCTAGGTGTGACAGTGACCTGAGAATAAGGAAAATGAAACAGAGAGAATGTTAGACCCTGAGTCCTTTTGTCCAGTAGCTGGACATCAGTAGCTCAGCCTCATTCTCTGAGACAGTAGATCTTTACCAGGGTAGGGAGCATAGGAGAAAGGTTTTTAAGGTATGAAAGCCCCCTTAGACTCACGTAAGCTGAACTGGGTGCCCATCTTTGTGTTTCTCTAGGCTCCGACCATAGCTGTTCTCGCTTGCCTTTACCTGTGTATTGAACGTTCTTTCTCTTTGATCTTTACTAGGCTGCCTATTTCTCATTATTTAAACGGTGATAGATGGAATTATAGATTCAATCTACCTGTGATAGATTGGCCCCACATTCTCCCTTTTTTTTTTCTTTTGTGATGTAATCTCACTGTCACCCTGTGGAGTGCAGTGGTTTGATCCTGACTCACTGCAACCTCCATCTCCCGGGTTCAGGTGACTCTCCTGCCTCAGCCTCCTGAGTAGCTGGTATTACAGGCATCCAACAACACACCTGGCTTATTTTTGTACTTTTAGTAGAGATGGGATTTTGCCATGTTGCCCAGGCTGGTCTTGAACTCCTCGGGTCAAGGAATCCATCTACCATGGCCTCCCAAAGTGCTGGGATTACAGGCGTGAGCCACTGTGCCCAGCCTGTCCCTTGTAATAGTATCATGCATCTATTTGTCATGGCCTCCTGGTGGGTAGCATCTACTTTCCTGTCTCTTGGCTGTTACTTTGGCTATTGGGATATTGGTAGACATGATGTAAGCAGAGGCTTGGGATGTGCTAGGTGGGCTGCACTTCCTGCATTCCTGTCATTACTGTAGGATGGAAACACTGCAAGAGTCCAGCCCATCCCCCCAAAAGGGGAGACAGTGCAACACACATGAACCCAACCCAGCCTGTATCAGCCAAACCCCAGCTAACCCACAGATGTGTGAGCAAAAAATTAACACAAGTCTGACATAAATATAACTCAATACATACAAATTGAATAAATAAATATTGCATATACTGCAATTGTTTATAGGCTTATCTGTGAGCTCTTTGGAGTTGGGGGTAGGAACGTTGCTGCATAATAGGGGCCACCAATGGTCCAGGTAAGCAGTAGGCACTCTGAATACTTTTTGGAGGAAGTCTGAGTCTTCTTCAGGCATCTCTTTAGCAGCCTTATCTTCCATTTGTTGACTATTCAGGCAGGAGTCAAGACAGAATCCTGTTAAATTTTCATGGATTTTAGAGCTTGGTCCCCTGAGTCCTGATTTTATGGCCGTTTTCTTATTGACATAAATTCTTATGTGCTTTCTGTGCTTTGAGTGATCTTCAAGGCTAGACATCTTCTAAGCTACTAGGTACCCAGGACATGCTGCAGAATGATCTGAGGGTCTGCATGGTGAGGAGGGGCGATTTGATGTCTGCTCATCATGGAGGATGGGATGGACAGATACATTCCCACTTGTCATCAGTGACAATAGCAATGCTAGCTGATTTGTAGGTCTCCTTGGGCACTCCCACTGTGCATTAAAATGTCTGTGTCGGACTGTACTTTATCTGAGTGTCTTGGCTCTAGCCTTGGGGATTTAAAAGAGGAATTGACTCACATTGGCTTTGTTGGCCAGACAAAGCTCTGGATGATAATTTTAAAGTGAGATACCTGTGTAGAGAATGCTAAGTAAGATCTACCTGCATGAGGTGGAAATTGTTTGCTTTTCTGTCCAACATATTTTCTCTTTTCTTTTGTTTTTTTCTTTGAGAAAATGACCTTTCTCCATTGGATACTGTATTGGTGGGATGGTCAAATGTGGTACTTGTCTTAATTTAGATTTCCATCCAAGTAATCTTACATAAAGGCATTCAGTTGAAGCAGTTTATTTGAGAGAGATTTGAGATCTTGAAATGAGACATTCGTAGTGTGCTTGCATCTGTCTACTGAAATTATAGGCAAACTCAGGTGAGCCAAGAAGATAGGGTGTATTAACACCATCTTCCTTTTTTTTGAGATGAGTTTCAGTCTTGTTATCCAGGCTGGAGTGCAATGGCACAATCTCGGCTCACCACAACCTCCCGATTCAAGTGATTCTCCTGTCTCAGCCTCCTGAGTAGCTGGGATTATAGGTGCATTCCATCACACCTGGCTAGTTTTATATTTTTAGTAGAGGCAGGTTTTCTCCATGTTGGTCAGGCTGGTCTCAAGCTCCTGACCTCAGGTGATCTGCCTGCCTTGGCCTCCCAAAGTGCTGGGATTACAGGAGTGAGCCACTGCACCCAGTCCCATCTTCTTCTTCTTCTTTTTTTTTTTTTTTTAATTTTTAAATTTTAATTTCTGTGGGTAAATAGGAGATTCAGAGCAGCATTTTCTTAGTGCCATTTCCTTTTCTGGCTAAATGGTGGAACGAAGTCCCAAGCTGGTCCAATCAGATACCCTGTTTCTGAAATCTTGAGGAGAGTAGCATAAGGAATGGGAAATGAGTGGCCTCTGTTCACCTCCATGATGGAATCCAGGAGTGTCTGGTCACTAGTTCTTGCCACCCACATGCCCAGAGTGGCTCCAATTTACATCCTTTTGGTTGTTCAGTTTTTCCTTCAGTTCTCTGAGCTTTCCCATAAATCTTTCCAATAAATTCTGTTTTTGTTAAAGTAACTAGAGCTCATTTCTATGTTGTGCATACAAAACACCGTGACAGATTTCCTGAGTGTCTTAGGCTGTTTTCTGTTTCTATAACTGAATACCTGAGACTGGGTAATTTATTTTATTTTATTTATTAATTTATTTTTGAGAGGAGATCTTACTCTGTCACCCAGGCTAGAGTGCAGTGGCATGATCTTGGTACACTGCAACGTCTGCCTCCTGGGCTCAAGTGACCCTCCCACCTCAGTCCCTCAAGTAGCGAGGATCACAGGCACATGACACAATGCCTGGCTAATTTTTTTTTTTTTTTCAGATATCGGGTTTTGCCATGTTGGTCAGGCTGGTCTTGAACACCTGGGCAATCTGCCCATCTCAGCCTCCCAAAGTGCTGGGATTATAGGCATGAGCCACCATGGCCTAGATTGGGTAATTTATAAAGAAAAGAAATGTATTTCTTACAGTTTTGGAGGCTAGGAGGTCCAATGTCAAGTGGCTGTCACTCGTGAAGGCCAGTAAAGGACTTCTCGCTGGTGGAGACTCTTTGCAGAGCCCAGAGGTGGCACAGTACATCATGTGGTGAGAAGGCTCATGAGAGATGGACAAACTGGCTTTGGTAACAGACCCACTCTTGTGACAGCTAACCCTCTTTCTCCATCAATAACCCATTCATCCATCAGTTCATAAATGGAGTAGTTCATTCACGAGTGCAGAACCCTTATGACCCAATCAATGCCCATAGGTTCCACCTCTCAACACTGCTACATTGAGAGTCAAGTGTGCAACACATAAATTTTGGGGGATGTGCCCAAACCATAGCCCTGGATCTACTTCATTGGAAACTGTCAGAAAATTTTCATGTGGCTGGACATGAAAATGGCATACTTTGAACTCTCAGCAAGAAATCAGGCCAGGGAATAGTCTTTGCTCAAATTTGCTAAAGAGTTCAAGATCCAGCCCTCATCCTTTGCTTTTGCTTTAGATAACTTACTTTCCCCAGTGTATCCTACTTATCACCCTGAGCTAATCATGAGTCTCTGATATTGCTTTTGGATAGTCATATAACATAGTATGGTATAGTATAATACAATATAGCATGGCATGGCGTAGTAGCTAAGAACATGGAAGCTACTGGAGCCAGACTATCTGGGTTCAAATCCCAGCACTGCAGTTTACTGATTATATGATCCTCAAGGAGTTACTTGGTCTCTGTGACTCAGTTTTTTAAAAACTCTAAATATGAGTAACAATAGTACCTATATTATAACGTTAATGTGAAGATTAAAGGAGTTGACACAGTACTTGGCACACACAAAGTGCTATGTAAATATTATTGTTGTACTTCTCTGTGTGAACTTTGGCCTACAAGTCCCTGTGCTTTTTGGATTCCAAATCATGCTTCCTCAATCTGTGAAAAGCACAGATTAGCGGCCCTTTCTTGGACCTGGCTCAGTGTTTGCCTTAAAGAAAAGGGAAAAGTACATTCTAAAATATCATCCCATTTTGTAGTAGGTTAGGAAAAAAATACCCAAATCACCTACTATGTGCCAGGCATCATGACAGATATCTCTCTGAAGATCCTACCTAACAAGACCCCTGAGAGACAGATACTATTACTGCCAACAGAAATGCTAGGTTTTCCTCTCAGCCACAAAATGACAGGGGCATGGAGGCAGCAAACCACATTGCCATGTGTATACCTATGCAATAATTCTGCATGATCTGCACATGTACCCCAGAACCTAAAGTACAATAAAAAAAAAATAATAAATAGGCAAATGACCTCATCAAGCAGCTCTCTGACACCACAGCCAGGTAAATCCACAAAGATGGGAAAAAACCAGTGCAAAAAAGGTGAAATCACCAAAGACCAGAACACCTCTTCTCCTTCAAGGGATCACAACTCCTCAACAACACAGGATCACAACTTGACCGAGAAGGAGTGTGAAGAATTGATGGAAACAGGATTCAGAAGGTGGATAATAACAAACTTTCAGAGATAAAAGAACAACGTTCTAACTCAATGCAAAGAAACCAAAAACCTTGAAAAAAGGTTAGACGACATGCTAACTGGAATAACCAGCTTAGAGAAGAACATAAACGACTTGATGGAGTTGAAGAACATAGCACGAGAACTATGTGAAGCAAACACAAGTTTTAATAGCCAAATCGATCAAGCAGAAGAAAGGATATCAGAGATTAAAGATCAACTCAATGAAGTAAAAAGAGAAGGCAATACAGGAGAAAAAAGAGTGAAAAGAATGAACAAAGCCTCCAAGAAATATGGGATTATGTGAAAAAACCTAATCTACGCTTGTCTGGTGTACCTGAATATGACAAGAATGAATCCAAGCTGAAAAACACACTCCAGGATATTATCCAGGAGAACTTCCCAAGCCTAGCAAGGCAGTCCAAATTTCAAATTCAAGAAATACAGAGAACTCCATAAAGATATTCCTCAAGAAGAACAACCCCAAGGCACAAAATCGTCAGATTCACCAGGGTCAAAATGAAGGAAAAAATGCTAAGGGCAGCCAGAGAGAAAGGTCAGGCCACCTACAGAGGGAAGTCATTCAGAATCACAGCAGATCTCTTGGCAGAAACTCTACAAGCCAGAAGAGAGTGGGGGCCAATATTCAACATCCTTAAAGAAAAGAACTTTCAACCCAGAATCTCATATCCAGCCAAACTAAGCTTCATAAGTGAAGGAGAAATAAAATCCTTTACAGACAAGCAATTATTGAGAGATTTTGTCACCACCAGACCTGCCCTACAAGAGCTCCTGAAAGAAACAC
>PVKV010026823.1:0-27305 GCA_004027835.1 Alouatta palliata
TGGGTTCAAGCAATTCTCCTGCCTCAGCCTCCCGAGTAGCTGGGACTACAGGCACGTGCCACCATGCCCAGCTAATTTTTGTATTTTTAGTAGAGACGGGGTTTCACCATGTTGACCAGGATGGTCTCGATCTCTTGACCTCGTGATCCACCCGCCTCGGCCTCCCAAAGTGCTGGGATTACAGGTGTGAGCCACCACGTCCGGCTAATGAAAAATGTTTTATTCGTCCATTCTTGTATTGCTATGAAGAAATACCTATGACTGGGTTATTTATTTATGTATTTATTTATTTTTATTTATTTTGAGGTGAAGGTCTCTCTCTGTCACCCAGGCTGGAGTGCATTGATGCAATCTTGGCTCACTACAACTTTCACCTCCCAGGTTCAAGTGATTCTCCTGCCTCAGCTTCCCGAGTAGCTAGGATTACAGGCACCCGCCACAATGCCCAGCTAATTTTTGTATTTTTAGTAGAGACGGGGTTTCACCAGGTTGACCAGGCTGGTCTCGAACTCCTGATCTCAGGTGATCCACCCGCCTCGGCCTTCCAAAGTTCTGGGATTACAGGAGTGAGCCACTGCACCTGGCCAGACTGGTTAATTTATAAAGAAAAGAGGTTTAATTGACTCACAGTTCTGCAGGCTGTACAGGAAACATGATGCTGACACCTGCTTAGCTTCTGGACAGGCCTCAGGAAACTTACAATCCTGGCAAAAGGCAAAGGGGAAACAGGCATGACTTACATGGCCAGAGCAGGAGCAAGAATGAGAGAGGGGAAGTGCTACACACTTTTTAATTAGATCTTGTGAGAACACTATCACTATACAGTACAAAGGGGGGATGGTGTTAAACCATGAGAAACTGCCCCCATGATCCAGTCACTTCCCACCAGTACCCACCTCCAATACTGGATATTAAAATTTGACATGAGATTTGGGTGGGGACCCAGATCCAAACCATATCATTCTGCCACTGCCCCCTCCCAAATCTCATGTCCTTCTCACATTGCAATATCCAATCATATCTTCCCAACAGTCTCCTAAAGTCTTAACTCATTCTAGCATTAATTTAAAAATCCAAAGCCCAAAGTCTCATCTGAGACAAAGCTAGTCCCTTCTACCTATGAGCCTGTAAAATCCAAAACAAGTTAGTTATTTCCAAGATATGATGCAAGTATAGGTAGGCATTGGGTAAACATGCCCATTACAAAGAGGAAAAATCAGCCAAAAGAAAGGGGCTATGAGGCCCACACAAATCTGAAACCCAACAGGGCGGTCATTAAATCTTAAAGCTCCAAAATAATCTCTCTTGACTTCATGTCTCACATCCAAGGCACACTGGTATGAGGGGTGGGCTCCCAAGGCCTTGGGAAGCTACAATCCTGAAGTTTTACAGGGTTCAGCCGCCATGGCTGCTCTCATGAACTGGCATTGAGTGCTTGTGGTTTTTCCAGGAGCAGGGTGCAAGCTGCTGATGAATCCACCATTCTGGGGGCTGGAGAATGATGGCCACCTTCTTACAGCTGCAATAGGCAGTGCCCCAGTGGGGACTCTGTGTGGGGGTTCCAATCCTGCAGCAGGCTTCTGCCTAGACATCCAGGCTCTCCTCTGCACTGCCCTAGTAGAGGTTCTCTGTGAGGGCTCCACCCCTATGGCAGGTTTCTGCCTGGACATCCAGGCTTTTTCATACATTCTCTGAAATCTAGGCACAGGCTCCCAAGCCTCAACTTTTGTACTCTGTGTATCCAGGCTTAACACCATGTGGAAGCCACCAAGGCTGATGGTTTGCACCCTCTAAAGCAGTGCCCTGAGCTGTATGTGGGTCCCTTTAACCCAAGGCTAGAGCTGGAGCAGCTGGCACACAGAGAACAGTGTCCCAAGGCTTCTACAGGACATGGGGCCCTGGGTCTGGCCCAGGAAGCCATTCTTCCCTCCTGGACCTCCAGATCTGTGATGGCAGGAATTGCCCAGAAGGCCTCTGAAATACCTTCAGACAAGATGGAGAACAAGGAAATATCACCTTGTGTGTCCCTTCTCCCACCACCATCTTCTTTCCCAATGACAGGGGTGGGGCATGTTCTGTCATGCTCTCCTTCGATCTTTCATATTTCTTTTTTATTTTTCCCTATTGTCTTCGCTACTAGCACTTGGTTCCTCTTATGTATATTTCTGCAGCCTGTTTGAATTTGCCCCTTGAAAATGGGCTTTTCTTTTCTACCATGTGACCCCACTCCTTGACATTGCCAAGGGAACAGGTGACTGGAAAGGCCTGAGGATTACAGTGAAACTGACTGTTCAGAACAGACAGGCCCAGACTGAGGTGGTGCTTTCTGCCTCTGCCATGATCATCAAAGCCCTGAAGGAACCACCAAGAGACAGAAAGACACAGAAAAACATCAGATACAGCGGGAATATCACTTTTGATGAGGTCGTCAACATCGATCAACAGATGCGGCACAGATCTTTAGCCAGAGAACTCTCTGGAACCATTAAAGAGATCCTGTGGACTGTCCAGTCTGTGGGCTGTAATGTTGGTGGCTGCCACCCTCATGACATCATAGATGACATTCACAGTGGTGCTGTGGAATGCCCAGCTAGTTAAAAGGAACGTATCCAAGATTGAGTAATCTATACAGAAAAAAAAAAAAAAAAGAAGTACAAAGGAAAATATTTCAATAAAGGATCATTTGACAACTGGTGAAGAAGAAGGAGGAGGAAGAAGAAGAGGAGGAGAAAGAGGAAGAAGAAGAGGAAGAGGAAGAAGAAGAGAAGAAGAGGAGGAAGAAAAAGAAGAAGAAGAAGGAGATTGAAACTGGGCACTGTGGCTTGTGCCTGTAATCCCAGTAACTCAGGAGGCTGAGGCAGGAGGATCACTTGACGCCAGGAGTTCAAGGCTGCAGTGAGCTATAATTATGCCACTGCATTCCAGCCTGGACAACAGAGAAAGACCCTGTCTCTGGGGGAAAAACATTGAGTAAATGCACTATGAACTCGGGTTTTTTCCTAAGTATTTTCCAGTACTTCATGCCAGGTGTCCTGGCTTCTAGTGCCACATGCTCCCCATTGCCCTCTCATGAGTGCCCATTGCAGAATGGGGGAGCAAGGGAGTCAGACTCTGGACCTGTTATTTATAGCCTGTTAAGGAAGCACCAGAGCTTGAAAATCTGTCTCAGGAAGGTAAATGGTGTCCCTCAGCTCCTTTGCTGGCCCAGGGTCACTGATTCCCACACCTTGCAAGACAAGTATGGTCATTCAGACATATGGTTCCTAAAAGTTTCAAACTCCGTCAGCAGGGCACAGGAAAGGGTGCCAATGACCTGAGGTCTTGCACACTGTCCAGTATGGGATTTGCACAACTTGGTGAGAGCAAGTCATTGCATCCTGAACCCCCAGCTGTGCTGGATGAGGAGCTCTGGGAAGCCCAGCAGCTACAGCTGTTAGTGTTGCTACTGCAGGGCCAGAAGTTAGGGCACCACAAATTGAACTGTCTTGTATTGATTTGAATTCCTCTGAAACAGATCCTGAGACAAGGATATGACTGCAAAGCATTTTTGGAGAGCTAATCTCAGGGAACACCCATCAGGAGTGGGAAAGTGATATAGGGAAGGATAGGAAGTTAATAAAGGGGGCCAGGCACGGTGGCTCATGCCTGCACTTTGGGAGGCTCAGGCAGGCAGATCACCTAAGGTCGGGCATTTGAGACCAGCCTGACCAACAGGGAGAACCCCTGTCTCTGCTAAAAATACAAAATCAGCCACACATGGTGGCAGGTGCCTGTAATCCCAGCTACTCAGGAGGCTGAGGCAGGAAAATCACTCGAACTTGGGAGGCAGAGGCTGGAGTGAGCCAAGATCACAACATTGCACTCCAGCCTAGGCAACAAGAGCAAAACTCCATCTCAAAAAAAAAAAAAAGTTAATAAAGGGATGTCACCAAGCCAGTTACCGCTGTGGGCAACTGGAGCCCTATCCTACTAGGGACGTCAGGAGATGATATGGGACCTGCTGTCATGAAGCAGCTGAGGGCAAGGAAGCCAGGTGCTTATGCCCCACCCTGTTGCCGCTTCCCATTTTGCCTCTGGGGCCTTCCACTCTCTGGCACTTCTACTTTGCCAGGCATGTAGATGTTCTAAATGGGCAACCTTGGATGTGCAGAGGTGAATGCCAAGGGCATGTGGACCATACCTACGCAGAGCTCACTCAGCATTCTAGCCTGGCTCGGCGTCATCCGAGCTTCATCCTCATCTGTAAAATGAAGGGAACAATCCATCTCTCCAGCTACGTGGTGGTGAAGTTGGTGGAAATGAAGGTATGTGACACCACTTGGTAAGATGGAGGGGGATGATTGACAATTAGAACTAATGCCAACTCCCCATCTCCTGGCACATTAAAGAGAGATTTAGAAATTAAACACCAAAGAGGTTTCCAGGCAGGCTGACTCCAAGGGGAAATGGCTTTAGATTTAGATCTTGATGAAATTTCTGAGTTGGCTGATGATAGAAGCAGGAGCTCCCCAGGCTGCACACAGCTACTGGTCAAATCATACCCAACCCACGCCCAAACATCAAGGAGGGAAAATCACTTTATTCTCAGCTCCAACCTTTGGTTCAATTATTATTCCCCAGTGGACAGGAACTGCCAGGGAAGGACAAAGCTACTATGGTAATGAAGGACTGTTTACTGCTCAGCAGGAGGGAAGGGCAAGCCAGAATGTGGTCAAGAACGATGAATCTGCCCCCTTGGGTGCAGCTCATTGAATGGATGGCATGTGTGATTTATAAGCTCTCTCCCTTGAAAATCCAAAGGTTTCTGAGTGGAGAGGGGAATGAAGAATGAAGGAAAGGACTAAGATAGAGACAGAGGTCTCTGTTTATTCTTCCCTTTCCCCATTATCAGCCAAGGCAGTAAATTCAGCAAATCTACTTGACACTAATCTTGTTAGACTAATTTACTGTAATTCAGTTCACTGTGGGGATAATCAGATTTGTGTAAACTTTCACAATAGTCTCCAAAGGCTTCATATATCTTGACAGATAGAGTCTTTAAAATGCCTGTGCATTTAGATAGGGAGAGGAGACACTGCAGGCTGGTGGGAAGGAGTAATTTCAGAACCCAAAGAAATGCACAGAGCTACTGTATTCTCTGAATCCCCGCTCTTAGGCCTTCACTCCACCCTCTCCTGGTGACCTGGCTCCAAAGCTGATGGATGGGACTGAGAGTGGCCTGGTTAGCAGACAGGGATATCTTACGAATGACAGGGTAGTCACTCCCCACCCTTCCAAATCGAATTGTCCAATAGTTGCTGGTCCAATCAGGACTGTGTCTGGCATATAATCATCATCAATAAAGGCAATTCTTGTGATTATTAGTCAAGATAATGCATATAAACTTATTAAAAGATAAACTTGGGCACACTGAAATTTTAAAGAGTTTATTTGAGTGGACAGCAACTCATGAGTGAGGCAGGGCCAAACCACAAGCAGTTTGTGGATTTTAGTTTGTTTATGTAGGAACTGAAGGTGCTGAAGCTATCTCAGCCTCATGGCCTTTGTGGACAAAAAGAGTCAAACTCTGTAAAATATTTGACAAGATTTAGTCTGAGCCAAATATGAGTGACCAATGGCCCATGTCACAGCCCTCAGGAAATGCTGAGAACATGTACCCAAAGTGGATGGCCTACAACTTGGCTTTATACATTTTAGGGAGACATAAAACACCAATCAATACACGTAAGATGTACATTGGTTCGGTCTGGAAAGGCGGGACAACTGGAGATGCTCACAGGTATCAAAGATTCTCTGATTGGCAATTGGTTAAAAGAGCTAAGCGATTTCAGCCAGTATGGGCCTGGAAAAAAAAAAAAGAGCTAAGCAATTGTCTTTAGATTTAGAATCACTAGAAAGGAATGTCTGGGCTAAGATAAGGGGTTGTAGAGATAAAAGCTGTATAATGCAGAGGAAGCCTCTACATAGCAGGCTTCAGAGAAAATAGATTGTAAATGTTTCTCATCAGACTTAAAGAGTCTGTTCTATCAGTCTTTTTTTTTTCTTTTTCGCCCCCCCCCCCCGCCCCCTTCTATCAGTCTTAAAGACTATGTTGATGATAATGCTGGTTAGCATTATTTCCAAAAGGGAGGAGAGCATAACGAGGCATGTCTGATGCCCCCTCCCATCATGGGCTGACCTAGTTTTTCAGGTTAACTTTGAAATGTCCTTGGTAGAGAGGAGGGTTCCATTCAGATGGTAGGGGGGCCTTAGAGTTTTATTTTTGGTTTACACCTCCCAGTTAACTTTTTTAAACAAAGTATGTAGCATTGTGTCTGTCATACAGCAAACGCCGAAAAATGTTACTTTTTTTTTTTTTTTTTTAGACAGAGTCTTGCTCTGTCGCCTAGGTTAGAGTGCAATGGCGAGATCTTGGCTCACTGCAACCTCCACCTCCTGAATTCAAGTGATTCTCCTGCCTCAGCCTCCTGAGTAGCTGGGATTACAGGCACGTGGCACCATGCCCAGCTAATTTTGTATTTTTAGTAGAGATGGGGTTTCACCATGTTGGTCAGGCTGTTCTCAAACTCCTGACCTTATGATCCGCCCACCTTGGCCTCCCAAAGTATTAGGATTATAGATGTGAGCCACTGCGCCCAGCCAAATATTACCTGTAATTATCAGGATAAAGTCCTTTTGACCTTAGAGATCTCTCAGCCTAATGGAAGTGAGGATTGCAGGAGAAGGTATCAGAAGCTCAGGAGAGGAGGCAAGGGAGAGAGAGAGAGCTGAGCTTTCAGGTGTTGAACTTGCTGATTAAAGCAAGCTGTAAATCAAAAGGTTAAGACTTTACTAACTGTGATAGTATAAGCAAGGGGCTAAAACTGGGGGGAGTGCTGGCATCTCCTGTTCCCGCTCTCATGGGAAGCAGCGCACCAGTTGAAGGTCAGGAGGATCAGCACAGACGTAGGTTTTGCTGTTGAGGAAGCCCCCAACAAAAGGCTGTGGTAGCTTTATAGACCTTGGAGTTGAGGAGGGGCAAGGGGAAAGGTCGAGAAGGGAAGTCCTGAGTACTGACTTAGAGCAGAGAACAGTGTCTTTAAGGTTTTCTTTTCTTTTTTTTTTTTTTTTTTTTTTTTGAGACAGAGTCTCACTCCGTCACCAGGCGCCAGGCTGGAGTGCAGTGGCGCAACCTCAGCTCACTGCAACCTCCACTGCCCGGGTTCAAGCAATTCTCCTGCTTCAGCCTCCCAAGTAGCTGGGACTACAGGCGCGCGCCACGACACCCAGCTAATTTTTTTGTGTGTATTTTTAGTAGAAACGGGGTTTCACCATGTTGACCAGGATGGTCTCGATCTCTTGGCCTTGTGATCCGCCCGCCTCGGCCTCCCAAAGTGCTGGGATTACAGGTGTGAGCCACCGAGCCCGGCCTGTCTTTAAGGTTTTCTACCTTCCTCCATTAAGGAGACCTGCACAGAAGTCCTCGGAAGAGGTCACCTGAAGAGAACCTCTACCTGAGGCCTCAGAGAGAGATGTAGGAATATGGACATTGAATGGGTGAGGAATGCAGATATGCATAAGAACATGGCCCACAGAGGGGCCTGAGACTTTGACTGTGTATGATAACCCTGTGAAGCACGTTTATCACTTACAGATAGGCAACAAGGGACAACAGATGCTGAGGACTCACTGTGACCCACGGCTCAGAAAGCTGCCCGGGGTGCATGGAGTCTCCACTGCACGTGTTCCTGAAAGGCAGCCCACCCGGGTTGTATACCTGGGGATCACATGACACACTGGACTCGTGTTGAAGGCC
The DNA here is from genome assembly GCA_004027835.1 of Alouatta palliata. Lineage (NCBI taxonomy): Eukaryota > Metazoa > Chordata > Mammalia > Primates > Atelidae > Alouatta > Alouatta palliata. Next base: position 7,796 of record PVKV010026823.1, read on the forward strand.
ATCCTTTGCAAGGGGAGACTGGATCAGAGCCCAGCTGCTCCAGCCAACTTTCCCCTTATCTCAGGATTTTGCATTCCCCGCACATTCTATAGTTATTCTTGACAACTACAAGCAAGAAATGAGGAGAACTGAGGCGGTTCAAGGCCACTTGGAGAACTGTCGTGCAATTGCCTTGGATCGAGCATGAAAAATCACCTGTGTGTTTTTAATCAGGAGCCAGACTCCTCAGAAGGCAGACAATAAAGGAATGTCAGATGAGCAATGTTTTCTACAAAGCAAGACCAGGCCAGTGAACATAAGTTTAGGAACAGAAGCACGGAAACTGGAATGAGTTAGCCTGTGCTCTGAACTTAGGAGTTCTAATCAACTCTGCAGGCGAGGACACTGGAATAGTTCAAGACTGTATGAGTCTCCCTGGTCTCTTCTGGAATCCCAATTGTTTTCATAGAGAGAAAAGAAAAACTGAAAGAAGGGCCGGTTGCTGTGGCTCACGCCTGTAATCCCTGCACTTTGGGAGTCCGAGGTGGGTGGATCACCTGAGGTCAGGAGTTGGAGACCAGCCTGACCAATATGGTGAAACCCTGTCTCTACTAAAAATATAAAATTAGCTGGGTATGGTGGCACATGCCTGTAATCTCAGCTACTTGGGAAGCTGAGGCAGGAGAATCGCTTGAACCCAGGAGGTGGAGGTTGCAGTGAGCCAAGACTGCACCATTGCACTCCAGTGTGGGCAACAAGAGCACAACTCCGTCTCAAAAAAAAAAAAAAAAAAAAAAAAGAAAAGAAAAAAATGAAAAGAAAGAAAAACTGAAACAAGGCAACTGTGTTTTCATTCTGATAATGTGACATGGTAAAAGCCCCATAAAACTGCATGCCTCAACCATACCTCGGCTTTATGTTGAAACTGCTCTCTGGGCCAGGCGTGGTGACTCACGCCTGTAACCCAAGCACTTTGGAGGCTAAGGCGGGCAGATCACCTGAGGTCGCTAGTTCAAGACCAGCCTGACCAACATGGTGAAACCCTGTCTTTTTTTTGTTTTGTTTTTTAAAAAGAAACTGCTGTCTGTAACCCGAAAGTGACAGGCAAGCAGTTCAAACCCATGCCATCTTGGCCCCTGCAATTTGTAATTTCCACCCTACCCAGACAATGTGTAAACAAATGCTTATCTTGACTTTTGTGAACCGCTTACAATCAGAATGTCAAAAGTCCCCTGGCCCTTGGAATACCCGGAGCCCCTCACCCTCATCTCCGCCCAGAAGGTGATTTACAGAATCTACTAGCCCTCGGAATGTCTGAAGCCCCTCACCCCCACCCCTGCCCCTCACCCTCACTCCCGAGGTGGTTGTATGGGTGGTTGTATGGCTCCCTTCGGGGCCACGGGTTGGAGAGACGCGAGTCCTCCGTGGCCGCCAGCAATAAAGACCCTGCAATTTGGCATACTTTTGTCTTGGTGTTGACTTTCTATGTTCAGTACAACAATAAGACCTGTCCACTCACCACCTTTCCACCCCCACCCCACCAGCCCCAGCTATCTGCAAGGCTACTGGCTATGAAACTAACAAGTTCCCTTTAGTGTGAAAAGGACTCTAGGACTTCACACTGTTTAGTGGGAGCAGAAGACAGCCCTGGGGAATGGAAGAACTTTCTCCGTTACAAAGAGCTGGCAAATAAGTTTTCATTTCAAGTAATTTTCTCCCTTTGTCCTTTAACCCCAGGAGATTAGAGAGATGGTTACTGACAGTTCTTGTAATTTGCATTTCAAAGTAATGTATGCAAAAATAACACATTTCAGCACACACCGTTAGCATATTAAAACAAATTAGCTTTGAGTCGGTTGCCATTTATATCACTCTAACTCCAAGTCCCCACATGCATTTAGGAAAAAAAGAAGGGAGGTAAAGAAGAGACAAAAGTGCAGCAGGGACCTGTAGAGCTACAGGGGTGTGTGTGTGCGTGTGTGTGTGTGTGTGTGTGTGTGTGTGTGTGAGATACTGCATTGGAGAGAGAGGGAGAGAGACAGAGTTAGTGTATTGCGTACAGATAGTGCATTGGAGAGAGAGAGAGAGAGAGAGAGAGAGAGAGAGAGAGAGAGAGTGAGTTAGTGTATTGGGTATAGAGAGATACATGGAGGGGATCTGGCCCGAAGGAAAACTGTCCCTTATGAATGGAAATTGGGTAATTGATTCATTGAAATGTTTTTCTCTCTCACCTCCTGCTCCACCCTATTGCCCTTAGAGGAAGGAAGGCAAAAAAGAAAGAAAAGTAACCTAATTATACTCCTATCTGGCTGGTAAAGCAGGGAGCACCCAAGGAAGGTGGAAGAGCTCCAGCTTAAGCTCCTGGGGCATCTTCTTCATCTCTGCGCACCCAGGCCCGGCTTGTGGAACTCCGACACTCCAGATTGAATAGTTGCTGTGAGATGAATGTGGGAAGATGTCCTGTCCTCCAGGAGAGGACACCTCCTTAGGAGATCCTTTCTACTCTACCACCATTGCCATTGACCAAAAATCCTATGGTCTCTTTCGTGGGTGTAATTTTTTTTTAGACCAAGTCTCACTCTGTCACCCAGGTTGGAGGGCAGTGGTGCAGTCTCAGCTCACTGCAACTTCTGCACCTCCTGGGTTCAAGTGATTCTCCTGCCTCAGCCTCCCGAGTAGCTGGGATTACAGGCACGTGCCACCACACCCGGCTAATTTTTGTATTTTTAGTAGAGATGGGGTTTCACCACATTGGTCAGGCTGGTCTAGATCTCCTGACCTCAGGTGATCCATCTGCCTCAGACTCCCAAAGTGCAGGCGTGAGCCACGGTGCCCAGCCTCGTGATTGTATTTAGATGATGTGGTTATCTATGAGAGGGGTCTTAAAGAAAATAGAAACTGCAGGTGAGGAGAAGTTAAAGTATAATTTTTGAAAAGTTAAAAGATGATTCTTTTGTAAATATATAGTGAGCATTTATTTAATTCGTTAATGAGGGAATGGGCAGAATGGTAAAGCCATTTCAAAGAAGGACATATGATACTGTTTATATGGCCAGAGAAAGAAAATTTGCTAAGTTAACAATAAAACTTGGTTAATATCCTGAGACAATAAAACTGTAACCTTTAGATCTATGTTTTCTATGGAGCAGAGGTGCCATCATTTGCAGTTCTACTGGACAAAAATTGCTTACAACTTTTCTTCTTCAGATGAATTGCAGGTGAAAGGAGTTTGCCTAAGTGGGTCCATTCAGCTCTGGGGAAGGAAGAGAGCTTGTCCTTTCTAGGCTGTGGGCAGCAGTAAGCATGGCAAAAGCAAAAGGGCAGGGTGAGAAGCTACAAAGCAGTGGGGGGCCTTAATATGCAAGGCGCTAATATTAAAGAAAGGGGCATTTAATTAGAGAGAAACTAGAATGAGTGAATCAAACATGAGATTTAGAATCCGCCGGGCGTGGTGACTCACACCTGTAATCCAAGCACTTTGGAGGCCAAGGCGGGTGGATCACCTGAGGTCGGGAGTTCAAGACCAGCCTGACCAACATGGTGAAACCCCATCTTGGGAAAAAAAAAAAAGAAATTTAGAATCAGAAAGACCTGTATGCAAAATACAGTGTCTGCACAATCTCTTGCTTAACTTCTCAGACATGGCTTCCTCTTCTGTAAAATGAGTTATGTGAAGATTAAATTAGTTACTATAATGAATGTAAAAAGTCTGGCTCAGATTGTGAAGTGAAAAATAGTAGTTGCTAATATTATTATAATTGTATAATATCTATATAGTTGACAGTGTAGATCCCTGAATTGGGAAAATATACATTAAGAAAGTAGGCTGGGCATGGTGGCTCATGCCTGTAATCCCAGCACTTTGGGAGGCTGAGGTGGGTGGATCACCTGAGGTCGGGAGTTCGAGACCAGCCTGGCCAACATGGTGAAACCCCGTCTCTACTAAAAACACAAAAATTAGCTGGACATGGTGGTGGGTGCCTGTAATCACAGCTACTTGGGAGGCTGAGGCAGGAGAATCACTGAAGCCTGGGAGGCGGAGGTTGCAGTGAGCCAAGATCACCCGACTGCACTGTAGCCTGGGTGACAGAGTGAGAAAGAAAGAGAGGAAGAGGAAGAAGGAAGGAAGGAAGGAAGAAAGGAAGGAAGGAAGGAAGGAAGGAAGGAAGAAAGAAAGGAAGAAAGGAAGGAAGAAAGGGAGACGAAGAGAGGAAGATGAGATTAGACTTGTTCTTGTGAGTCCATTCTGTGAAGTTCCAAATGTTAGCCATAGAATGGTAGCCTAAAACTCATTCCTCCAACCTTCTGACAATTTTATAAGCACCTAGTTCTCTGTATTTCATTTCTTGCAGCTTAAAATAGGCGGGAGTGGTTGCTTTCCTGCACAGACCCTGACTGACAAATGAGTTTGAGAGCGCAGGCCAAAGGAAACAGTGTCAGAGACTCAAAGTAGTGAATACATCATCCAGCAAGAGAGACTAGAGCTGCTCATTGCTGAGTTTCTCTCTCATATCAACCAAGTCCTTCCCTCATCAATTAAACCCATTTACTTTTTTACTCTCCTCTAGAAAACTAGAAGAGCAAGACATTGGGGAATTAATATCTGCTGGAGAAATATGCGTCTCAGTCTGGGCTGATTGGAGCCTGGAATATGATGGGGAGACTCCTGCTCACAAATTGGATGGTGATGGGAAGGCCATCCTGACGAGCCAAAAATTTTGTCAGAAGACAGAGTGATGTTGGACAACACTACTGAGCCACAACTTCCATCCACGCAAGACTTAATATATTTCCTGGGACAAAAGTACCTAGGAAACCAAAAGCCTTTCACCTTGTCCCTTGAAGCTAATTTCCCTTTGGCTGACACTGTGCAGAAAAGTGTATTATACCTATGATAGGTGATCAGCCTTCAATAAATAATGCTGGTTGTTCTAATGTAGCTGGCATGAAATATTCAGAGCTATTAATGCATTTCAGTTTAAATAATCACCAGGGCTTTTGTCCAAATCAGTGGTGAGCTTAGGTTGTATTATCTTTTTTTGCACCTATCAGATGTGGAATGCAGGCTGAAAGTTCCAGGAAGAGGCATTAGGCCACTGACCCTGTGGAGTAGGTGGGGAGCTACATGGTGCAGGCGTATGTGACGGAGGAGTGGCCAGACCCCTAGCTTGGGGTCCAGGATCCTGGGTCCTGTCCCAAACTGAAGTATAGCCAGTGCCAAGAGACTCAAGGCTCATCTGGTCTTGGGAGACAGACCAGGGAAGACAAGGATGTCTTCCCCAGTCCTTGATTATAAGGATTTCAAATGCTTCCAGTCTTTTCAGCCTGTATAAGAGACCATGGGGACCAGGCACGGTGGCTCACACCTGTAATTCCAACACTTTGGGAGGCCGATGTGGGTGGATCATGAGGTCAGGAATTCAAGACCATACTGAGTAACACGGTGAAACCCCGTCTCTAGTAAAAATACAAAAATTAGCCAGATGTGGTGGCACACATCTGTAATCTCAGCTACTCAGGAGGCTGAGGCAGGAGAATCACTTGAACCCGGGAGGCAGAGGTTGCAGTGAGCTGAGATTGCACTCCAGCCTGGGCAACAAAGCAAGACTCCATCTCGGAAAAAAAAAAAAAAAAGAGAGAGAGACCATGGGAGAGTGATCATATAGATTGAGAGTAGGACTCAAATTACCAAGCAGCAAGGCCTCTATGGGAGACTTTGAGCAGCTGGAGATATAAGAAGGCTGAGCTCAGGCCTTCTGTCAGCAGAGGGGTGGTTCACATGGCTATAAATCATGTCTGAGGACTTTCGATCCAGATTGACAGGTGGTAAGCGTGGGAAGTATCTGAAAGGTGAGCTGACAGAAATGAATGAATCTGGGCCGAGTGGGGCAGGAGTGCTTCCCACCTCCATTTCCCTTCTGTTAATTTTTAGAACAGTAAATCAGAAGAAAAGAATGTTGGTGTGGGGAGCTCTCCTGATCCCCCCGAATTGCCCAGCCCAAATTGCCTGGGCTCCCCCATCACCCCACACCCTCCGAAGATCTTCGAAGCCTCCCACCTGCCCTGGCTCAGATGGAGTTCACTAAGAACAAAACCCAGGCCGGGCACGGTGGCTCACGCCTGTAATCCCAGCACTTTGGGAGGCCAACGCAGGCGGATCACCTGAGGTCGGGAGTTTAAGACCAGCCTGACGAACATGGAGAAACCCCACCTCTACTAAAAATACAAAATTAGCCAGGCATGGTGGCATCTATATTAGGCATCTATATAGGCATCTATAATCCCAGCTACTCAGGAGGCTGAGGCAGGAGAATCATTTGAATCTGGGAGGCGGAGGTTGCAGTGAGCCAAGATCACACCACTGCACTCCAGCCTGAGCAACAGGAGCAAAACTCTGTCCCCCCAAAAAAGAGAGGGAGAGCGAGAGAATGAAACCCAAGGGGATGTGAAAGGAAGGAAGGGCGGGGTGCTTTCATTCCCCTCAGGCCTCCATGTCTCCTCCCTTTGCCCGGCCAGAGAACAATATAGGAACAGGAGTCTTCAGAGATGGAATTAGCTTTCTGAGCTCCATTCCTAGAATCCCCACTGAAAGCTGAAATATTTTCTCTTCCTATTCTTAGGGAATACCCCTCCCCTCACTCTTGCCCCTTCTCCCATCCTTCCATCAGCCTGGATCACTCAAGTGCTTTCACCATGGCTTTCCTTCACTGCTGCTTCCCAGCAGCTCCATTCTAATCTCACAGCTAATAGATTGATCTATTTTCCCCAATATGGCAGCTCTGTCTAGCTGATGCCTATTTCCCCTGAAGTTTCCTATACTCAGCCACTTCTTAGTTCTCAGAAGCCAGGAGTAAGTTTGGGGAAAAGCCCACCGTTCAGATGGCTTTAGGCCATATTCAGAGACCTTATATATGTACCAGTTATTCAGCTAGTGTCTCTCAGCTTCAAACCTACCCTTCTATACTGGGCCTTGTGAAGCTGGGGCAAGAACTTTGAAAACCACATTTCTGCTTTGCTAAGTGACACCCTGTTACCTTCTGCCAGTATAGGGGTGACCAGGGAGACTGGAAGGCTGAAGGAGGAAGACAGGATGCCTTTTTCCTCTTCACTTCCTGTTCCTATCAACATTGCCCGGTCTTGCTTCTACACAGGGCAGAGGCAGTTCATTCCAGTAGCAGTAGTTGGCTTCAATTTGTAATTGTCTCTCCACTGTTCAACTTGGTTTTTTTTTTTTAGGTGGATTCTCGTACTGTCTCCCAGGCTGGAGTGCAGTGGCACGATCTTAGCTCCCTGCAACCTCCTACTCGCAAGTTCAAGCAATTCTCCTACCTCAACCTCCCAAGTAGCTGGGATTACAGGCACGCACCACCATGCCTAGCTAATTTTTATATTTTTAGTAGAGACGGGGTTTCAACATGTTGGCCAAGCTGGTCTCTAACTCCTGACCTCAGGTTATTTGCCCACCTCGGCCTTCCAAAATGCAGGGATTACAGGTGTGAGCCACCACGCCCAATCTTTTTTTTTTTTTTTTTTTTTTTTGAGACAGGGTCTCACTCCATCTCCCAGGCTGGAGTGCAGTGGTGCACTCATGGCCACTGCAGCCTCAACCACCCTGACTCAAGCGATTCTCCCATCTCAGCCTCTCAAGTAACTGGGACCACAGGTGTGTGCCACCATACTCTGCTAATATTTTAATTTTTTGGAGAGACGATGTCTCACTATGTTGTGCAGGCTTGTCTTGAACTCTGGGATTCAAGCAATCCTTCTGCCTTGGCCTCCCAAAGTGCTGGGGTTACAGGCGTGAACATGCCCGGCCTCAACTTCTAAATGTTGGATGCACCAGAGCCAGCATCCAGTCCAGCATGCTTATCACTTCTCTGTATAGCTCTTCTCCCTGAATCATTTCAGCTCATTTATGGATTTATGTGCCATATACTCCCATGACTGTCAACTCTGTATCTCTAGTTCTGACTCTTCCCTATACTCTGCATTTGAAGTGTTAGGAATTTGGGACTATAGGCCTCTTCAATTTAACAAAGCCAAACATAACATTTTATTTCTCCTCTTACGAACAGGCATCTCTTTTAGTCTTCTTCATTTTAATAGACACTACCAACAATAACCAGTGGCTCAAGCCAAGAATCCCTGGGTCACCCTAGCATCTTTCTTTTGCTCTCACAATTAACCTGCTCCCATGCAGTCCATCAGCAAAATCTAACTGACTTTCCACCATCTTCACTGCTTCACCCAGTCAAGCCACCCCTGGCTCAGAGTGAGTCAATTAGAGAATCAGGAAAGCTCTTTTTGTAAAGCTTCTAGACTACTCAGTTACAGAATCTCAGAGTGTGATGACTCCTGTTTCTAAATAAAAGGAAAGTTGGGATAACAAATCTGGTGGGGATGAAACCAGACTGTGCCGGGGAGGGGCTGGTGGAAGCCCTCAAAGAAGCAGTACGGAAGAGAACTAAAACCAGAAAGTTGTCCTTTTGGATGACTTCTCTACCCCAGAGGGGCCACGTGCTCCCCTATTATTACCTATACCTGCCTGGGGCCGTGTGTGGTGATGACAGCCCATAATTACCCGTAATAACTTCTCGGGGCTCAGCCCAGGTAGGAGCCCAGATATTTCAAGATAATGACTTTTCTTCCCTTTTTATTCTGTGTTAGCTCCCTGCATGGATTGAAAGGTGCTTATTAACACAAGTGCTCCTGATAATTAGGTTGGTTTTGGCTTCATTAAACATGGATGGACTTCCTGCTTGTGGGTCCAGACAAGAGAAGAAGGCCAGAAAACAGGACTCTCCTCCACATGGGTCTCCAAGGTGCAGGTAGAGCAAGGGGGCACTTTCTTCTCATGTTACTGGGTTGAGCTGTGTAAAAAGGAAGGCAAGAGGCAGGAGGCAAAGCAACTGGAAGAGGCCTTTTCCCCATTTATCCTGCCTATGAGCTCAGCCTTGAGGTTCTTATCTGTTCATTGGGCTTAGAACCAGAGACTATCAAAGCTAGAAGAAACCTCAGATATGGATGTTCACATTTTTATCCTAAAAAAAGAAGTGAGAAGCCTCTGCAGGTCCAGAGAAGGGATAGAACTTGCCCAAGATCACACAGCTTAGTGGTGCCGAAACCATGCTCAAAACCCAGGTCCTTTGGCTACTCCAGGCACAGCGATCCTTGGTGTATCTCACAGGGATCAGCAGGTGGAAGAGAGGAGAGTGGTGTGAAAGTAAAGGACTCCACGCAGAGGGAGGCCTTGCTTGTCTGGGCTGTGCTGCTCATGAGGTCCTGGGCTCCAAGCCTGGGGATCAGCCTCCGGAGTCTCCTTACCTGCCACAGGGCCCTGGGGAGGAGGGGGCTTGTGAAAGTACCTTGAGAGGCAACACCGGTCAAGCTGTTCTACCGGCCGGCTGTGTGTTCACTCCTGACTCTGTCTCCCCAAATCCCTGCTTGTGCCCTTTCTCCCAGGAGCCTGAGGATGCTGCTGAGCCCAGCTAGTCACACCAGCCTCAGTCAGCATCAACAGCCACTTATCCATCTGCTTTCTGAATTATTCAGCCCTCCTCTCCTCAGCCCACCCCCAGACCTTTTACCACATGAAACCTTTAAACAGGCCCAAGCCTTGGCTTGGGAAACAACATTTCTTTACTGTCCCTGCCATAACCTTCTGGAGAGGGCACATCTCTATGTAGACTGGTTTTCTCCTTCACCGTGCCTCATGGTAATTGACAGTGTCTGGGTCTTAATGAGGGAACAGGCCCAGCCAGGATGAGGCAGAGGCCCTGCCCTTTGCTAGTCTCTGGTCCGAGGTCCTGGCGATGGGTTCTTCCATCCATTCTTGCTAAGCACTTGCCGAATATTTAATATCTTTCACCCAGCAAGCCAATGGCAGCCCTGAGGCTGGAAGGCTCCCGAGGTCATTTTGTCCCTTCCCTGGCTTTCAGACTGCACATCTCATCCAAGGTGGACAGATGGTGGCCTCTTCCCTGAGGCTGAGGCTTTCCCGCCCTCATCCCTAGCTCTGGCTCATTTAAGACCTGGAGAGATTTCTGTGTGGACTACCTGGAAGCTGCTGATTGTTGTAGATGCCCGAGAGGAACAGCCCAGGGAGAGTGGGGGAGCTCTTATGGGGTAGGGATGGGGAAGTCAGGGGAGGAAAAGTCCCTGGGTGCCAGGACCAGAGGGTGAAACATTCTGCTGTGCGGGGCTCAGGAGAGTCCAGCTGAGACTAAGGAAGTCCTGCCTGTTTTGTTTTGTTTGTTTGTTTGTTTGTTTTTGAGACAGAGTCTTGCTCTGTCACCCAGGCTGGAGTGCAGTGGCACCATCTCAGCTCACGGCAACCTCCGCCTCCCAGCTTCAAGCAATTCTCCTGCCTCAGCCTCCTGAGTAGCTGAGATTACAGGCACTTGCTACCACGCCCAGCTAATTTTTGTGTTTTTAGTAGAGACTGGGTTTCACCAAGTTGGCCAGGCTGGTCTTGATCTCCTGACCTCAAGTGATCCACCCTCCTCGGCCTCCCAATGTGCTAGAATTACAGGTGTGAGCCACCGCACCCAGCCCTGCCTGCTTCTTTGTGTCTCATTTGCACTAATTTGTCTGCCTGTGTGTCCTGGAGTCTGAACCAGCCGACAGTCCTGCGCTCCTCCCCACTCCCTGCCTGCTCTCTGGGCCCCGCTTAGAGAAAGCTACAATCTGGCTCCACAGAGCCCCCAGAAGGAAGCACTCCTTCCCTCTCCCAGTGCCCACTCGCCTGGCTCTTCCGGGCATGTCCCAGCCGCCCTCTGGCCTGCCACAGTCTTGGTTTCCTGCCTGCAGTTCCCTAGCACTCTCTCCCTAAATGGCAATGACCAAACTCAGCTGGCGTCACAGAACATGCCTAATGTGGCTGGTGCCCACCTGGCCTCACTCTTTCTTTCCCATCCTCAGAGCTGGAAGTGACACTACAGAGTTGGCAGACACCCCACACCCTAATCCCCCTGCACTCTCAGCACTCTCAGCTTGTTTTTTTGTATTTCATTTTTTCTTCTTTTTTTGGAGATGAAGTTTCGCTCTTGTCACCCAGGCTGGAGTGCAGTGGCACTATCTCAGCTCACTGCGACCTCCACCTCCCGGGTTCAAGCAATTCTCCTGCCTCAGCCTCCCAAGTAGCTGGGATTACAGGCTCATGCCACCATGCCTGGCTAATTTTTTTTATTTTTAGTAGAAATGGGGTTTCACCATGTTGGCCAGGCTGGTCTCAAACTCCTGACCTCAAGTGATCCACCCGCCTCAGCCTCCCAAAGTGCTGGGATTACAGGCATGAGCCACTGCGTCCAGCTGACAAAGTTTAAATCTGCGCCCTTCCCAAGACACCTCCTCTGTCTGGTGAACTTGGACCTTCCTTCAAACTTTAGTGGCAAAAACCAGTCTCTTGGAACCTCCCATGTTCTCCAGCCTCTCAGAGCAGGAAAGGATGGCCTGTCCAACACCTCCTCTTCCCCACCCTGCATCGTATCCTGGTCCTTTGAAACACTTCCCAGGTATGTGAATTTACAGGTGTTTCTGATTCCCTGTTGGTCTGTTAACTCCAGGCAGGGCAGGAAAGTGTCTTCAGTGCTCATGGCCTTATCTCCTGTACCTGGTCTGGAGTCCAGTAGTCGTAGCAAGTAATAGGAGCTCAGTAAATATTTGTTGAATAAACAATTCTCTGAGCCTTGGAGGAAGGGTGGGCAGTGTCTCCAATGGGCTGTGACAACGACCTTAGTAAAAGTCTGGGACTGGAGCCCAGAAACTTTGTGTGGCCCTCTCTGCATCCCTGTAGTCACAGGATTGGGTGCTTGGTGAGCGTGCCTGGGGAGGCGGGCCAGGTGCCTGGCGCGATAGGACAGTGCCATCTAGCGGTGGCTGGGGCCAGAGCAGCAACAGGGCCCGCGAGTTGGCTTGGTCAAAGCGATGTCACACAGGGAGTCCCTGGGCACTGCTAATTCCTTAGCAAGCAAGCAGCTAAGGGGCTGACACAACCTCAGCTTAACTGTTCTCCAGCTTGGGGCCTAGGCTGCTATAGGGGAGCCCAGGGTCAGGCTGGAGATGCCCTCAGAGGAGCCCCAGGTGGATATTGGACTTATCAAAAGAACCTGGAAATGGGCCCATGTGTGACCAGGCCACTTACAGAGGTAGTGTCTAGGTCACTGGGTGTTGTCCTATTGTACACTTGATGGCCCCATCATACAGTGGGAGGAACAGTGGTGTGTGTCCCCAGAACTGCTGAGAATTCCGAATGCGGAACAAGTGTGTGTTCCCAGGACTGTTGAGGGTGCTGGGAGCCAGGCGATCACATCCTCACTCTAGATCTGATCTGTCCAGGGGGCAGGAACAGGGTCTGCACCATCCTGTCTTCCTCACAGGCTGGCACAGGCCCGGTAAGCCCTTGCTCTGCGGCTCTGCCTGGCAGAAGCTGATCAGTGTGAGAAGAGCCTTCTAGCAGTTGGAGCTGCCTGGGCCCCAAAAGGGTTGCTTTGTGTCACTGTCAGTGCTCAGGCCGAGGTGGCCTTAGCGGCGTCAAACGCTGAGCTAGGGGTGCTGCGTTGCACTGGACTAGATGCCTTCTGATATTCCTTAACTTGACGATTGTATAAAATGTAAACTGCTCAGTGTGTATCCCTCCCCTAGCACTTCAACACTGTTCACTGCAAATCTGTGTCACAAGCTAGGATCCTCGAGAAGCAAACTCTCGAGACGGAGATAAGCGTGCAGGACATTTGTTAGGGAGTTCTCTCGGGATGATCTCTTGTGGAGGAGCGGGGACAATGGCAGTGAGAATGGACAGAGTGAGACGTTGAGGTGCACTGGAGTCTGAATAACAGCCCCAGTTGACCCTGCAGGGAGCTTGGAGCTGGAATGACCTTCAGAGTTGTGTCAAATTGGGGAGAGCAGGCTGGGTGTTCGTAGTTCATATGGATCTGTCATTGGGCAGGCGGTGTGATCTAAGGCAGTCCTGGAAGGGGCTGGCAGCGCTCCCCGACGGTGGGGAACAAGTCCTTCATTCCTGGAGAGGGTCTGCACATCACAGCATCTGCCCCTCCTCCAGTGCTGACATTTTAGGCAGCAGGGAGCAGTGAGGAAGGTCGTTTTGGGCAGTGGACCCTGTCCCGTGTTTCTGAATCCCTGCACTTCAACAGCTCCCTGAAAAGCAACGGCCAGAGTCCTAGAGGGGGTGCTCTGATTCCTCTACATCCATTTTCTCTGCCTCTTCTGAGAGGAGGTTCAGGCTGGAGGTCTGGTGGGGAGGTGGTGAGCACGGGAGAGGCACAGAGGGACAAGAGGCTCTTGTCTTAACTGCCCACAATTAGAACTGCTCCTTTGTAGTCCCACCATGCAGGGGCGGGCCTAATTAAAATTTAAACTCATGTGTCCTTTTTTCTTTTTAAAGTTTCCATGGTAGGTAATTAACTTTTCCTGTCTGCGCGTGAGCAGTTAATTAATGTTCTGTTCGTGAGGACGGCCATCAGAGCACCGTGACTTGCTGGAAGTTTGTTTCTTTCATTTACTTCCACTTTCCAGCAGAACTGGCTTTGGTACGAGAGTGGGGCAGAGAAAGGCAAGCAGCTCTGCTGGCGTCTGTTGTGTGCAACAGGGCGCTGACGAAGGCCTTACAACAGGAAATCCCTACCATGAGGAGGGCATACATGGTCTTCCCTGGACCAACAGGTGCAAAATTCCCTCCAAATAGCCTTCCTCAGGAGGGGCCAGCCGAATACTTCCCCTGGGAGCAAAAGCACCTGTGCTGAACTGCAGTGGCACCGTGGGTGTGCAGGGCCCTCCCACCAACAGCCCTTCTCTCCCAGGCCCCTGGGTTTACCTCCTGGCCACACATGCCTCAGGGAGAGGACATGGATTAACAGTATTTCTGCAAATTGCAGAGACAAGGGAACATTTCCCCTTCCTCCTTTGAAGATTTGCGGAAAATCACTGACAAGAGGAAGATTAGTTGGAGAAAAGGTAGACAAACAGATTTTCTCATCTGAAAGCTCTAGAAGATGTTAAAAAACAAACAACAACAACAAAAAAAAACATTCAATGTGTGCATTTGAGCCTTCAGATATAGGGGAACCCAAAAGATACAGGGGAAATTGTCCATTTTTATGCTGAGGTTCAACAAAGTATGGACATCTATGTAGAAATACGATTAAACAGCCAGTCGCGGTGGCTTATGCCTGTAATCCCAGCACTTTGAGAGGCCGAGGCAGGCGGATCACCTGAGGTTGGGAGTTTGAGACCAGCCTGGCCAACATGGCGAAACCTCATCTCTACTAAAAACACAAAAATTAAGGCGAGTCACTCCAGCCTGGGCAACAAAAGCGAAACTCCATCTCAAAAAAAAAAGAAAAGAAAAAAAGAAATATGATAGGACAAAAAGGGTGAGATCTAACACTGACAGACTGAGTGGGGAATCCCAGCAGGGCCGGTCTGTCTAGATTCTTCTTGGTTTCTAAGCTAACGCATTCCTTCCGAGTGTGGGGCAGGACCCTCTCTGGAAGACTATGGGTTATACATAGTCAAACAAGATAGGTCAGATAATTTCTTTATGACCAGTTTTTACACAGAAAGGCAGAGGGAAAGTTAGAGTAATGATTTTCAATTTTATGGCTGGCTTTGGGAAAAAGGTGCTGGTTTCAATGACTTGCCTTGGGGAAGAGAGATTCTAGTTTCTATGGCTAGACTCAGGGAGAATAGGACTGAGAGACAAGAGAATGGATAAATAAAGAATGCTGAGGAAACCCAGAAAGAAGAAAGGCAGGAAGCAGCTATTAGAGTTGGGGAGTAAGAGGGAAGCATTTTGTAGAAGCTTGCAGATTGAATGAGGATGCCCTGAGCGAGTGGGGCTCAGACCCCTGACTCATGGAGCCAATCAATTCTATAAAGATCAAAATGCAAAACTAACATCAAATGTTGTTTAGACCCATGTGGCAAAATTTTTAAAAAGCAAGAGAATGATAAACACAAGTTTAAATGGCAATTACCTCTTCCACAGGGAGGCAGAGGGGTGGATGAAAAAGCACATACATATAGGAAGATGCAAGTTGTTAAGTGATTTCTAATTCTTGTGAGTAATGGGCTCATGGGTGTTGGTCATATTTTGTTTTATAACTAACATGTATAACATATAACATTTAAAACATATTTTATGTTTTGTGAGCTGGGAGCGGTGGCTCATGCCTGTAATCCCAGCACGTTAAGAGGCTGAGGCAGGCAGATCACGAGGTCAGGGGTTTGAGACCAGCCTGACCAACATGGTGAAACCCTGTCTCCACTTAAAAATACAAAAATTAGCCAGGCGTGGTGGTGCGCACCTGTAATCCCAGCTGCTTGGGAGCCTGAGGCTGGAGAATTTTCTTGAACCTGGGAGGCGGAGGTTGCAGTGAGCCAAGAGCACACCATTGCACTCAAGCCTGGGCAACAGAGCGAGACTCAATCATATATATATATATGTTTTGTGGGCCAGGCACAGTGGCTCACGCCTCTAATCCCAGCATTTTGGGAGGCCGAGGCGGGTGGATCACTTGAGGTCAGGAGTTCAAGACCAGCCTGGCCAACATGGTAAAACCCCATCTCTACTAAAAATACAAAACAAAACAAAACAAAAATTAGCTGGGCATGGTGGTGGACATCTGTAATCCCAGCTACCCAGGAGGCTGAGGCAGGAGAATTGCCTGAACCTGGGAGGCGGCGGTTACAATGAGCTGAGATCGCAGCACTGCACTGGAACCTGGGTGATGGAGCTAGCAAAAAAATAAACAAACAGTGTGGGCTGGCCACCCGGGATAGGAAGGCACAGAGCATGGAGAATGATGAACTTCCATCAGCAGACAGGATGGATTGGAGTGGGATTATGTCTGTTAGCGAGTGCAGCAGCGTTTTACTATGTTTTTGAAATTAATGAGACTTACAACAGGCTGGCCTTGGAACACATTCAACAGCACCCTGAGGAGCCCCTTGAAGGAACCACATGGACACACACTCCTTGAAAGCTCGATTACTCTCCTTGCCTTTTTGGATGTGGACAATTATTTTGCTGGTACCTTACTTACAGATGTTTTTGTTCCTTTACACTTGTACAAGAGCTGATCCCGAAACAGTGGGCTACTGTATCATCCCTACATGCTGGGCAATTATTTGCATTTGTCAAGGCTTCTAATCAGATCAGCAGGCTACAACTGATTGACAGGTAAAATCAGTTACCGTTTTTTTTCCTATGATTACAAAACTGCCAGTACTATATAGAGTCTGATCACAAGACTGCAGTTTCTTCACAGATCTCAGGAAGCTGTGATGGGGCAGAAGCTTTCTGAACACGTGATTAGGGGACTATCTTTATCTGAATAATGAATTTTTAGGTAAAGCCTGGGATAGAGTACTACAAAATCATGTTGATTACTTCAGATTTTGGAAGTTAAATCTTGTCTGTTAATTTCCATTCTTTATAAACTTTACTAAGTACGTAAATTCGTATTTCTATTCCACTGTGCAACATAGTGATGATTCAGAAATTGTTCCTTTGGGGAAAAAATGAATATGAATACTTCCATTGTGTTAAGTGTAAAAAGGTCTAGACATGATCATAAAATTTAAATTTGTATCAAGAAAATAAATAAATAAAAATGTTTTGTGAAATCACATTTCTGAAAAGGACCCCAATGATTCCTGCCTCCTAGAATTTGCATTCCCTCTCACATTGTACCAGGGTTGGCCTGTGTGAGCAACAGAATATGGTGATGGTATGTCACTTCCAAAATTAGGTTCTAAAAAACACCATGGCTTCTATTTTGGTTTCTCTTGCCTGCTCTCTGGGCGCATTCGCTCTGGGGCAAGCCAGTTGCTATGTTCCTAGCAGCCTATGAGGAGGCCACAGTGTCAAGGAACTAAGTCTCCTGCCAGGGACAGCTGTGTGAGTGATCTGGAAATAAATCCTTCCCAGCCTTCAGATGACAGCAGTCCTGACCAACATCTTGACTGAAACTCAGAGACACTGAGCCACAACCACCCAACTAAGCTGCTCCTGGATTCCTGACCCTTGGAAACTGTGTGAGATAATAGACGTTTGCTTTTTTTTTTTTTTTTTTTTTTGAGACAGAGTCTTGCTCTGTTGCCCAGGCTGGAGTGCAGTAGCATGATCTCAGCTCACTGCTACCTTCACCTCCCGGGTTCGAGCAATTATCTGCCTCAGCCTCCTGAGTAGTTGGGATTACAGGCACCCATACCTGGCTAATTTTTGTATTTTTAGTCGAGACGGGGTTTCACCATCTTGGCCAGGCTGGTCTTGATCTCCTGACCTCATAATCCACCTGCCTTGGCCTCCCAAAGTGCTGGGATTACAAGCATGAGCCACCGCACCTGGCCAGATGTTTGCTATTTTAAACCAAGATATTTTGGGGATAATTTGTTACATAAGGTTAAATAATTAATACATAATAATTTGATATGCATAGAATATTGAATTTTAAAATTTGAGTGGGGGACTATGGTGTGGTGGCTTAACATCTGTAATCCCAGCACTCTGGGAGGCCGAGGTGAGAAGACTGCTTGAGGCCAGGAGTTTGAGACCAGCCTGGGAAACATAGCAAGACTGTTGCTACTAAAAAATGTTAGGATATTAGTTATTATTTTTATTATTTATTAGCTACCCTGGCATCCTGGTATGCACCTGTAGTCCTAGCTGCTCAGGAGACTGAGGTGGAGGATTGCTTGAGCCCAGGAGTTCCACGCTGCAGAGAGCTATGATGGTACCACTGTATTCCAGCCTGGGTGTCAGACAGACCATGTCTCAATAAATAAATAAATAAGGAAAACAGTCAGAAGTAAAAGAAAAAAGGGAATGTAGGTTTGAGGGAGGCCAGCTGGAAGTAATGGGAGTTGAGCCCTGACAAGCAGTGGGTGAGCAGCCTGGAGAAGGGATACCCGGGTGCCCCAGGGGAGCCAGGATGGGCCAACAGGCTGCAGGGCCGCTCTGGCCACACGAGGGCGCCCCACTTTGCCATATCCAGGCTAGGGGTGGGGAATGAAAGACCACAAAGAGGCCTTATGAGGAGGGCACGTCCTGTGTGCCCACACACTGGCCCCTCTCTCCAGGTTTCTTGAAGAGGGTCAGCGTGAGGTCTCTCTGGCAACTGGAAACACAGCCGGTTTTCAGGCCCTGAGGAATGCATGCCTCTGCAAGACAGGGTTGTGTCGTCCGCCGGGTAGCGTGTGTTATGGTTGACTGTGAGTGGCGGCAGTGAGGGTGGGAGTGGGTAACCAGGTACTTGGGGAGTCTCGCTCCATCATGCACGATGGGGCTTCCCCATGGCTTCCTTCTCAGGAGAGGAGAGAAGCCCAGGGTGCAGAGATGTTGTCAGCAGCCTTTCCCTTCTCCTCTCCCCACCCTCACTTTTGCCGCTGCAGAGCTTAATGATTACTGAGGAATTAAATTGCATTCAGGCCTTAAGGCTGACGGGAGGTGTTGGGGCTCAGAGCACAATAGCCGAAGTAGGACGCTGTGGCTTGCGGAGAGTTCTGAGAAATGCTTCATTATGCAATTTTGTCACTGTGCAAACATCAGAGAGTATACTTACACAAACCTAGACGGCATGGCCTACTATACACTTCAGCTATATGGTATGGCTTATTGCTTCTAGGCTACACACATGTACAGATGCTACTGTATTGGCTACTGCGGGTAACTTTAACACAATGATAAGTATGTGTGTATCCAAACATACTTCAGCATGGGAAAAGTACAGTCAAAATACGGTAATATAATCTGTTTTTTGAGATGCAATCTCGCCCTTTGTTGCCCAAGTTGGAGTGCAATCGATGGCGTGATCTCAGCTCACAGCAACCTCCACCTCCCGAGTTCAAGCGATTCTCCTGCCTCAGCCTCCTGAGTAGCTGGGACTACAGGCACCCAACACCACGCCCCGTTCATTTTTGTATTTTTAGTAGGGATGGGGTTTCGCCATGTTGGCCAGGATGGTCTCAAACTCCTGAACTCAGGTGATCCACCCACCTCGGCCTCCCAAAGTGCTGGGATTATAGGCGTGAGCCACCATGCCCAGCTGGTAATACAATCTTATGGGACCACCATTTTACAGGTGGTCCATTGCTGAATGAAACATTGTTATGCGGTGCATGACTGTACTTTAAACTGAAGGACATTGGAAGAGCCTCCAAAGTTCTCTTTGACCTTCCGCCCACCTGCCTTCCACCTATCTTTCTCCCCTCCCCCATCCGCCCACATGAAGTGTCTAGAATTTCTCTTCCCCAGGCAAGTAATGGAAACTAGAACCTCTCTCCCCCAAAGCAAGCAATAAAACATAGAAAAGTTGGCCGGGCGCGGTGGCTCACGCCTGTAATCCCAGCACTTTGGGAGGCCGAGGCGGGTGGATCACGAGGTCAAGAGATCGAGACCATCCTGGTCAACATGGTGAAACCCCGTCTCTACTAAAAATACAAAAATTAGCTGGGCATGGTGGCACGTGCCTGTAGTCCCAGCTACTCGGGAGGCTGGGGCAGGAGAACTGCT